>JAQGAE010000483.1:0-35743 GCA_034696685.1 Julus scandinavius | reverse complement strand
CACGGTGAGGTATAGTGTACCCCACACTTTTTTTTACCCCCATAACTTTTGAAAAAAAACAGTGAAGAAAAAAAAATGTACACGGAAATGGCTACGTTTGGCTAGTGTACCCTTAATTTCGGACGACAGGGTGGGCGATTTACGATACATAACATGATTGAATTTACAGGACTTCACTGATCGCTCTGATGGACGGACATTGCTACGAGTTTTGATATTCGAGTCTTATCTGCCTGACCCCTCATCCTTTTTTTTTTTTTTTTTTTTTTTTTAAATCCAAACGTTCTGCCAAGGGTCTAACCTTATATACAAATGCTTGTATGCAAATGAAATTGGACTATGGTTTTTGAATATGTAGTGGACTCCAGTTTTGTGTGATCTCGTTTGAACTAGGCTGATTCGACAACAATAGCTAAACGATTCCATATAATAAACTGTTTATGAGATAAAAATTAACCCATGGTACATGTACTCTACAAGTTAGAATTTAAGAAATTCCCAAATCTTCTTTTGCTTACAGTTTTTCTTTAACAAAATTGTCATGTTCATATTCCTAGTTTGACTAACATGTAGTCAGCCTGGCAAATTGTCAGATTTTGGTTAGTGGGGCAAGTACTCAAATGTTCGGCATTCATTCCTGGAAATTTACGATATCGACGATTTCTTCAGAAACTTCTCTTTCACTAATTCCATAGGGATTTTTGACAGTGACAGGTGACTAACGAAAATCAGTTATTTTTGAGAATTTGATAAAGATATATTTGGAAAAACCAGGTGCTTTTAATAAGCCGTTTAGAACCCAAGGCAAAGCTTGTACTGGTTCACTTATGGTCACTGGGTCATTTGATTTTTCATAAAAGCAAAACCATGATGAGTAACTGGGAAGGGTACCCGTATAGCACAAGTTAAAATGGTGGAGCAAAAAGTGACTCGCTCTTCAATGAGAGGGGGTTAAAGGCTTACATTGAAAGTGGGGCATCAAGAAACAAGTGTCTTTGGCAATGGCTTAATTTGGGTCCAAAATGCAATTAAATACGGAATTTACCCAGATGTTTGGGTAAGGGGGAACTATTTTTACCTTGGGTGCCAAATCTCCCAGCACCAGCGCACCACCAGAGTTTTTGCAAATACTTTCTCAAATTCTCAGAAATAACTGATTTTCGTTAGCTGCAAGATGGCGCCACTGTCAAAAATCCCTATATCTCTAGTTGAAATGATTTACTGTACATTTGCAATGTATTGATTTTTTCATTACAAATTGTTGGTACACGTATATAAAAAGCTATCCCATAAGGCACTGCTATTATTGATGCACATACAAATTATTGCTAGATAATTACCCAGTGCATTGTTTCGCAATACGTGTACACTTTGATGGTTTCCAGCTATTAGTCATTTTTCAAATAAGTGCATGCACTCCAATTTCAGTGCATTTATAAAATACGAATTAGGGGTCACCCAAAAATAACACGTCCACATGAATGCCAATTTTTTTTAATGTTAAATAATTGTTTGAGTAATAATCTCAATTTTGGGTTTTATGACTCATCATTCAACTGTTGTCCAGGACGTGCAGTATTAGATTTATCATTGTTTTGTATTTTCTGTATCTCCCGTGTTATTGTTTTGTTATTTCTCGGGCTTTGGCAGCGTTTTCATATTCAGTTTTCTGATATAACTACACAAATAACTGATTTTCGTTAGCTGGAAGATGGCGCCACTGTGCAAAATCCCTATATGTAACTAAATTCAATTTGTGCAACTGAACGGTTAAAGACCAGATGACGGACGCCTGACTATACTTTTTATACGTTTTTTATTATTAGGTTTCGAGTTACCAGTTTCTTTTTATATTACTTCCGAATATAATTATATGATACTAAATAATTTTTGATACACCAGTAAGCAGCTGGTTGATGTGATGAGCCCTGGGCAGTGATTTGTTGACCTCATGAACCCTGTTTTTTTAAGATTTTTTTATTAAAAAAAATCTTTTGGGGGGTGTTATTTGTGTGTGCAGTTTTTCGGTTCTTTCACTTCGGTGTTTTTGTACCTTTTTTTTTAAGACTATTTGAGTATCATCTAACCTTTCGCAAATATTGTTCAAGTAAATTCGGAAACCTAGCTAGGCCTTGCTGATAATTTTTTCAAAAAAAAAAAAAACTGAAATGCATTGAAGTTTTAATCTCCATAACGTATATAGGTGAATTATAAATGCGAATAAATATTAGCTCAAGAGTTAAAATTGAGCGAAAACACACGGTTTCCTTAACAACCAATATCTAACGTCTGTTTTAGATAACCAGAACTCAATTTAATTCAAGTTGTCTCGTTCATACCGGATGATAGCAGTTTTTAGCATTTTTTTTTATAAAGGATGATACCACAATCTATAGAATCTAGATGCCCAGAAAATCCCATTTTTATGACTATAAAATCCCTAAACAAAACTAAAAATGGTAATGTTAGAAAGCGGTTGATAAACTTTTAAGTTTAATTTCACATCATCAAGTTATTTAAGTAGCATTTTTGGAAAAGGGTTTGGTTTGACAGCAACACTTGTAGAATTTACAACTGTTTTGATGATACTGTAAATGAGCTTTTTGTTTTGGAGATCCTTTGAAACCTTTCATCTTTGCCAAATGCAATTTAGTTAACTAAGCATGATGTTTTTCACAAACTGCGAAAACGTTTTGCCCTTGTTTTGAAAGTTTGTTGAAAATTCTATTGAAAATTTAGGCACACGTATAGTGTGTGTTGGTCGAATTTAAAGTTGTTTTCTTTACAGTTTTACGCAATAGTGCACTGGAAATTCCAATATTTAATTATTAGCTAAAATTCTGAAAATTGGCGTTCTGATAAAGCAACACCTTAATCTCTAAATTTCGTAGAAAACCTGTTTGATGAAGAAAAGTTTGAATAAAGTTTTTTTTATATTATAGATATGAATTGTCGCCAGTCTAGCTCTTCACGCTTCCGGGATTAGAAAAAGTTGAGTGGGTTGGGAGTGCAGGTTCAGTTCCTGGTACAGGTACAGTTCGCCACCTGATAAGGGACGCCAGGGCGCTATTTATTGACGTACAATTTCAGTATTATAGGTATACACCGTATCTTGAGCAATGTTGAGAACATGCTGATAATGTACCACCACACATTTTAATTGCCTCCATCGTTATGTTGGCGTGTATCATTCCACAGAATACTCCTGGAGAATCCGAATTGGTTTACTTTTTATTTGTAAAGAACCGGTACGCTAAGCACATCAACGTGTGCACTTCGACATCAATAAGACATGTAACGACATTATCTACAACAGTTGTGATTATGAGGAAAGTTATAGATTAATGACTGAGATTGTAATGTTTAATACTTCCAATTCTATATTCTTATTTGTTTGAAGGCAGTAAAACCACGAGAGTAATGATTGCAGGGCGTTATTCTACAGTTGGAAAAACTGAAATAGTTTTGTTTTGAGGGTACTTTTTATCTGGTGAACTTGCTTGCTCAAACTGAAGGCGATGGTTTCACATTCCTTTTTCACTTTAGAATTGTGTATGTTGTTCAACAGTCAAGGCTACATTTCACTGTTTTGGGGTACTTTCAAATATTTCACGAAGAGCTGCATTTTCAATTTCCATTTGTCAGACCTGTTTTAAAAAGCGATAGCATAAATAAACATGCACGTTATATATTTGTTACTTTTTTTTTGTTATTAATAATTTGTTTATTGAAAAACTTCAAACCGGTGAAAGCGTGTTTTAAATTGTTGACGAAATTCTTGTAAACACTTCAGCGAACTGAAATTCTGAAGTTGGTTTGGAAATTGAATCAAAATAATAATATAAATGGAATGTATTTTGTGTGTATTTTGCACTGTCGTTCAGTGCACACTGAGATTGTTCCCCTGCCAGTAAGAAAACCAGTAAAGGTGTTTATTACATTTTTCTGAATCTATTATGTCTTATGGTGATCATAAAAGATTCTGCATTTATTTGAAATTTTATTTTTTTTCAACTAACTCTCAGAAAAATATTTCACATTGCAGGTATAGGCCGAATATGGCGTTTTACTCTCATTAAATTGGCGCTTCACGCGTATTATCCAAGGTGTAATGCACCCGTAGATTATTTCTTATGAATGGGGAACCTTGCAGTTAACCTTTTTCAGCGATTAATCGATGACGTTTACCAGAAATGAAATGTGAGAATAAAAAGGCGATAATCTAATATACACGTGTAATGGGACCATGTCTTCCCCTTTTCATGCTACCTTACACCCCCTTCACCTTTATCAAACGTTTAAAAATATAATTATCTACCTTATGTACCCAACGATAAACTCTCCTACTACATAATCTATTATTTGATATCAAAGTGTAGATTTTTTGCTTCACAAATAACAAGAGTCTCTTGTTCTAAAGTCGTATCTGTTTCAATAAGCTTTTGACCCGTTCAGAATTGGTTAAACTAGCGATTTAACCCTGTTTTTCTTATCTTTTATTAATGTTTTTTTTTGTACTGAACTGCTGAATTCCTAGCTGCCTTATCGTCAAGGAAATCCAGTTGTCGTGCAAATCGATGGTAATATCTCACCATCTTAATTCATTTCAAATGCTTAAATATCATTTAAATAAGCGTAATTACCTTTAGTATCTTTTTATTATTTAACGTTCCAGATAAGTAATTCAATACGAATCTGTAATGGTGGTAAAATATATTGAGGTTTGAAAATGTGAGGCTTCGAGTGGGGGATCAGGCACTTTTTTGTTGAATATCCTGGAATTTATGTTTAAGGGTTGGGACCAAGCTTGAAATGGCAAGGAAAATTAATTGAATTCATTAATTCTGTTTTAAATAAATTAGCTAAGTTCATGCCCTACCAGACGAGAAAAAAACCAAAAACAACAGGTGTACTCAAATCTCGAAAGAACTCATGATAATTTTTAAAAATAACGCAAAAGTAAAATATGACAGATAATGATTCTAATTCATTGTAATCAAGCTAGAATGTCTGTTTTCGGATATTTTTTCTTTGGTCACAACCGATGTTGCGCCATCTGCTGATGACGTACTACTGCCTGCCTACTTTCCGAGCGTTTTCAGTTTCGGTGGGAGAGAAGCATCTTATGAAGCACATCATAATTATATTCAATTTATATTCACGGTTTGGGGCCAAACTTGAGAAAGTCATTGAAAATTATTAGGCCTGTCTTCTCTAAGTGTGATAGCTCAATTCGTGTATTAGAATGCCTGAAATTAAAATTATACAAAAATATATTTTGTAGCACTTGTACTGTATGTAGCCTTGTTTTTTTAATGTTTCAGATAAAACACCAAACAATTTCTAGCCGAGCTGGTGCCATTTCTTTTTAATCCGTTCAGATACCTAATTTTATCTTATATATGCAAATAGATATGTCCCTCATTACTTAGGGATTTTTACAGTGACAGATAGGTAACGAAAATCCGTTATTTTTGAGAATTTAATAAAGTATTTGGAAAAACTGCTAAGCTATTTGGCACCCAAGGCAAAACTTTCATTTGCTTTTTTCGTAAAAGAACATCAGCAAAACTACATATGATGAGTAACTGGGATATGTACCCATATAGCACATACTTTAATTGTGGAGCAAAAAGTGACTCACTCTTCAGGGGTTATGCCCCTGAATAGTGGGGCAAGAAACAGGTGTCTTTGTCAGTGGCTTAATTTGAGTCCTAAATGCAAATAGATACGGAATTTACCAGGATGTTTGGGTAAGGGGGAACTAGGTTTGCCTTGAGTACCAAATGTCCGAGCACCAGCGCACCAGTTTTTCCAAATACTTTCTCAAATCCTCAGAAATAACTGATTTTCGATAGCTGGTAGATGGCGCCACTGTCAAAAATACCAAGGTAATTAATTTATCTCTGGTTGGGATGATTTACTGTACACTTGCAATGTATTGATTTTTTCCATTAAAAATTGTCGGTACACATATATAAAAAGCTATCCCATAAGGCACTGCCATTATTGATGCACATACAAATTATTGCTAAATTATTGTTTCGCAATGTGTATACTTTGATGGTTTCCAGCTATTAGTGTTTTTTCATATAAGTACATGTACTCTTGAAACCACACTCCAATTTAAGTGAATTTTTTAAGATACGAATTAGGGATTACCCTAAAATAACGCGTCCAAATGAATTCCAAATTTTTAAAAATTTTGAATAATTATTTGAGTAATAATTTCCATTTGGGTAGCACTTGTACTGTATGTAGCCTTCGTTTTGAATGCTTCAGATAAAACACCAAACAATTTCTAGCCGAGCTGGTGCCATTTCTTTTTAATCCGTACAGATAACTAATTTTATCGTATTATTTAAGAATATCAGACGAGTGTTGTTTTTTTCTTTTGCTCCTTGACCCCGTATATCGCAAAAAATATAAAGATAAATAATAAGAAAAAATTCGTCCAATAATAATAATAGGAAAAAAAATTCTTGTTATCTGTTTTTTTTTATAAATTCAACTAACTAATGTCTATTATCTCACAATTGACATCAGTAATTAGTAAATCAAATTAAAAGCTTCATTTAGATAGGTTAATTAAGCAAGGCAGCACGAGCAAGGTAATTAACAGTTGGATACTTATTTTATGTGATATACACAGTAGTTTTATTTGAGTCATGTATAGAAAACTAAACTGGTAGAATATCTAGCATTTATTTCCTGTAGAAAGTTGTTTGGTTAATATGGTCACTATCGTGGGTTTTTTTTTGTTGGAGATATGGGAAAAACTATCTTAAACAACACATTTTGTATTTGAAACTGTAATCTCGTAGATTTTACATCTGCATAAATTTGTTGTTCGATAAGGACAATGTTGTAAATGGATGTTTACATCCTTATTTGACATTCCACAATATACTTGCAAGTCACATTTTTCGCGAGTTTTTTCTCCATATTCTACGCCATGTCAATGCATAGGGTAGACTGTCCTTTGTCTTGCTCTTCCTCAGATTTTTCCCCTGAAGTTTCTTTCTAATTCTTAATCCTCGCTTCAAGGTTTATGGACTTTCTATATTAGAATTCCTTTCCAGAATTAGACTATGCCAACCATTGTACTATATTGGACTGGTTAATTCTGCAAAGTTAAAACCCCCGTTTCTGCCTGTTTAAACATTTTTAATCTTAAATACCTAAAATTTTCAATATACTAATTGTTTAGTACAATGGTTGGCTTAGTCTAAATCTGGACCGGAATGCTATGCTACAATAGCAAGCCCATACACCTGGAACCGCTGGTTAAGAATTGGAAAGAAAACCTAATTAAAATTTGTGAAAATTAGGTATTTTCTGGTCTAAAAGCAAACCTTATGGGATATGTACATTTTTTAAGACACACTTCAAAAACATCGGGCTTGCCGAAATGATCTTTTCAAAGATTCCACAATTAGTTTAAGGTTGTGTGGAATCGATAACGTCGAGAAATATGCTTGAAATTCGTGTTAAAACACCAGTTTGAGCTGGAATTTCCTCTTCGAAGATAAAAACTACAATTAGTGACAATCAATAGTTTAATAATTTATATAAATAGATTGTGTGGAATTGGTCATGTTCACAGAGAATGATTTTCACCCTGTATTTGCTCACTGCCCTGTCTTTTGGACTCTCACCCCTAGATTTAAGGTTGGGAGATCAAAAGATTTATAGGGAAAAGATGTACAGGTGGGTGAACGTGATTATTTTGCATTTAATTTTTGGCAATGTCCTGACCAGTTTTGCTATTATTGATACTAGCCTAAGCGTTGCTTAACATAAATTTAAGGTTCGTATCTTGCTTTCTTCCCTCAAACATGTTTGGACGTGTTTACTTAGTGATTGATCGCCCTCAGAGTCCGCTTTTTCGCCTTTGCAAGCAAAGCGGGGTTATTGCAATCGTTTCCTGGCCCTTGATTTGAAACTGCAGGACCAAAGTACGACAGGAGTATGTACATCTGCATGGAGACCCAGACGAGTTCACTCACATTAGTCTGTACAAAATGCAGGGTGTCAACAAATGCTATGTCGAGACTTTTCAGACTTGAGAGATAGCCAAAACAAGAGCAAAGAAATGATAAAAATGATGTTGTTGTATAGGTTAGGGAGATTTCGATTTGCTTTTCCACTTGCTGTGACGTTGTACGACCATTTTCAAAATATTTTTCAAATATAATTGGCGATAAAAAGTACATGTTTTGTGGAGGAAACCTTGAGTCGCGTGGTTTGTTTATTACATTATCGTAATTATACGTTTATTATGCGATCGTTTCACGCTTCTGTTTTATCAGATTGCGATTATTTGTTTTTAGTTAAACAATCGTCATAAAGTAGTGTTTTTGCTGAAAGAGAATCGAGTACGTTTACGGTTGGGTTCTCCAAACTTTTTTAATTAAATCTGCGATTGAATGAACAGCTAACTAACAATAGCATTGATAAACAAGTTGGGGATGGGACAAAGTAAAAATCGGGATTTTTTGTATACAGCTGAAATCATTCATAAACAATAAGCAACGATAAAGAAATGAAATATAACATTTCCCCCTTTTTGTGGATATTTCACATCTAACTAAAAAAAATGACATCAACTTTTAAGTTTGGAAGAGCACATTTAAAAAAAATAAATAGGACGCTAATTTTTGTGCTTATTAGATGTTGTTTTCTCAGCTAATTATAAGTAATCTTTTACGCTCAATGAAGGTAATGTCTTAGACCTGCTTTGTGTCTTCAAATCTGAGAAAAATTGAGAGGTAGGCTGGAATAAAATTGTATTCCAAGGTGGTTTTTGTTGTTATTCAACTCAGTATTTCTTCAGCTGCTTCAGATCCCTAAGGAAAATGTATAACATGATACTGGAAGATGGTGTTTACCACAAAAAAAAAAAAAAACGTTTTATGAACAAGCGCTGTGATCGAAGTAGCGTTGTCTGGACACCCCTGTATTTGCAGACCACTATACAGAAGTAAGCCTATTATGCATCGCTTATTAATGTCGATAATGATAGGTTGTAATCGTTTGTGGGAAAGTTGGAAAAATAATTCATTTTTGGTCGGGATGAGGGTCGCGACTAACTGTGTAGACTACCCCTATGTGGGTAATTTTTTTTTCTCCAATGGTCTCTTTGATGTTGTTGAGGGTTAAATTGGGATCTGCGCACGTGCCTTTTGTCCTTAACCCCACATTGGGAGTCTTCCCTATACGTAAAGGCTAATCTTCTTTAACACCCCCCAATGAGGTTAAATTATAACCCATGGTGCAACCAGAAGATGGTGCGTCCTATGCCATGTAAATACACCTGATCGTGTTTTTTTTGTTTTTTACCTCAGACTCGATTTAAATTTAAAACTTTCGTTTGAGTAAATGCGGTTGCCCTAATGGATTTTGGCTAAGGGTGCTTCACATTACAATGTATGGGTTTATCGAGTTGAACGATGGCTAGGACACGATAGGAACAAAGCTTTTCTTTACAGTATATATTGGACATTAACAAAAATTTATTTACATTTACCTCTACAATATTTTAATTTTTATTATTCATTGAGTACTAATGGCGGACTTAATTCACTTTTAAGTTAACAGCGTTTGATGCAGCATACTTCATTTTGCCAGCTTAACAAATTATTTTAGTTTTGCCAATGGTACCCAAAATTCTAAATGACTCAGTTGCTAAATTCAAAGACTATGGTCATGTTCTTAATGATCTTTACCAATAATCCCATGATTGACACAAAACATGGGTTTTGAAACAAAAGGTTGGTCAAAAAAAAAAAACTGTAAAAATAACTTAAATCCAACATTGAGAAAAATATGACTAGTGCGTTTATCTACTCGGGTTGGGCATGGATTAAGGTCACCCATTGTCCACCAAGCTTATGGGGCCATTTGAAGAAAATGCCATCAAAATTCCTTCGAAATTTGACCCCAATTAAAAAGACGTGTTGAGGACGTCTTTTTAATTGCCCCCTTCATACAAAGGATCTGCAATAGCGTGTATCGACTTGCTCTGAAGTCATCGTTTTTTATATGCAAATAGACGCTACTAGCAACGTATATTTGATAACGTGGTGCAATAAACGCTTGTTATATTTACAATATAATCGACACAGTCATATTTTGATACCATAAAGCTTAAAATTTGGTACATATTATTTCCACGTTTGCCTATAGTAACATCTGAGGATGGAAGTGTAAATAAGGGAAAGTGATCAAAACAAAGCACTGATGATGTTTTGTTGATTGGTAATAATAGGCGCTCTGGCATCTGGTTTGCACTGGTAGCTTTTTGTTGCTGGATTCTGCAGATTTTCATTGTCTTTTTTGGTACTTTTAAGCCTTTTTGTCTTTGAATAAATTACGAAATAATATTTATTTTGGTAGATGAGGTAATTCATTAAACCAAGATTACTCTACAGATGTAGTTCTGCTTTCGCTTGTTTTGTTATTACCAACATTGCCGTATTTTAATTGACTTTTTCGTCTAAAACTCTTGCACATTTTTGAGGTTGACGGGGACACTTGACACTTTGGTGCCGTCGCTGGTGGCCCCTCTTGCCGCTCGATCATAAGGTGCGAGGCGGGGTTCGCTGTGGTGTGCGGTTTTGATAAGTTAATGCAATGGCCGAAAAATATATTGTATAGTAGGGTACTGTTCAAAATTTATTTAGGTTCGCTTATTTAAGTTTCCTTAAAACGAACATCAAGCTAACTGTATCAATTTACTGTTGCATACTTTTCGGCCAGGTAGGACTGATAACTTATCAGTTTAGAATTTACTGTATTACAAGGAATGCATGTTGCTTTAAAATCAACTCCAAAAGCTAACTAACACACATGTTATACATTCAAAGTTTTCACCTTACAGGTGATTCAATTTCGATCACCTTTATGATGAAATTGACGTGGCCATCAAGAAACAAAAGTTACCTGATTAAACTGAAAGGATTTTCCAAAATATTAGATTGCTAACTATAACTTCACTGCTGGTTAACTCATCGTGCACTAAAATGTCTAGTTATGATTCTCAAATGTATATTTATAATGCATTGTGGACATGCTCAGCACTGAACATTAGGTCCCTATTTAAAATAATTTATTATTTATAAACGTATTAGGCTATCGTATCACAATATTTCAATTGTTAGATTCTGTGTTTTATACGATTTTAGTGTTTTAAAAACGGGCCTTTTTTAAAATATATTTAATGATTTAATTTGATTTTTTTTTTCTAGGAGCTTTGTATAGTACAAATTTCGCCCACTATGCGCAATCGGCATCAATCCACGTGGTCATTTTCTACTATCGTTTGGTTTGTAACCTTGCTTTTGACGATGTTGCCCGCCCTGTGTGATCGCTCAGCCAATGGTGAGGCAGCATCTTTGCTCCGCCTCTCGCGTTTCGCGCCATTTCGGAGAGCATAAATAGCCTTCGCGAAGCCAGACCCTTCATCAACGTACATTGCGTTTACTCCGTGTGGTCTCTTCAAGTACCATCTCCTGAATTTTAGCGTTTTACGAAGTCAGTTTCGCGAATACATAGTACGTGTGCATAGTAGGACGTTTTTTAACTTCATCATTCGGCAGTGTTCGATTTTCTTCGGTACGCGCATCATCTCCGATTTCCTACGCCGTTCAATCGTGACCAAGAAGCCGGTCTCTTGGAATTTAAATTTCGATCCAAGACTGTAATGGCGCATCGTCGTCTACTACCAACCAGTTGTGAATTTTATTTGGATAATCATTTTTTAAGGTATGTGCTGTGTTTTTTATTCTCTAGTATTTGAATTGTCTTGTGGTTTACGGGAAAAATTCGTAGTGCGGCGTCTTCGTTCATTCATTCCTGGAAAACGCAGTCGAGCGGGGGAAGGCCGGCGCCGCTTCTCGGAAATTTTGGGAAGAGGGGAGTGGCGCGAATTCTTCCTCTTACATAGTCGGCGACTTTCTATAAATTTACAACGATTTGTTTCTTATGTTAGCTGAAATCGAATAACAATTTAGCGAGGGTTGTAGTACGTAGCTTTCGTAGTATCTGGCCATTGATCGATTGCTTTAAACGTAACGACGCACTTAACATATGCCGGCTTAGTTTATCCTTCCATCTAGCCTTCCTTTTCTAAATTCACCGGTAAATTTCTCTATGTTCACCCGCTTTGTCAATTACATTTATGTCGATAGACGAGTTTCTTACTTGTTCCGAACGAAAATATGACATTTTAACCCGGTGCATGATGCTTTTTTGCTAGCCGGTCAAAGATGCATGATCGCCGGCTAGAGCTTCTCTAACCTTTCCCCCTATTAATGTTTCTACTGTTCGGTGGTACGATAGATTGATAGCAATTTAAATTGCGAAGACGGTGATGACTATTCTATTCCATCGTTGTCATTTAGTTGACAACCCACCCATACAATATGCTTCCTCAATTTTAATCGTTAACACGACATTTTTTGATGTTAAAATTGTTTTGCCGGCGTCTGGAAACGCCAAATTTGGTTCATCCAAACTGTTGCCCTTATTGTGCCCGAACTGCGGCTTTTGGCGCTGCGAAAATCGATGTCTGCACGCAGGATTTATTCTTATCCTAAATAAAGATCCAGACAAGACATGCCCCCGTTTCGTTCTTAGGTAGCTGACTCTGAAATTTCGCCGCCCCGAACGCCAGGCGCTTTCTTTCTTTCTTTCTTTCTATGAGCGGGTTTAAAAGGCTGGTGGAGGATTTAAAAAACCGGCCATTTAAAAATGTCCGCCGCCGCCCGCCTTCGTGGACTGCCACGCTCTAGCCTCGACCCTCAGCGGGGAGGCATCTACTATGATGGCAACGGGAGGAAAAGGGGGTCCGTCCGGTTCACCTTTATTTTTAAGAAATTAAGTAATGTAGACCGCGGCCTGTGATAGTCATTGGGCGATTCTCGGCTGGAACAAAGCACACCTTTTTAAATGTGGTAGGGAACAATGTTGGGGGAAAGGCGAAAAAAAATGTATATATGCTCGGAACAAAAGTCAGTGAAACTTGTTTTCAAAGGCCCCGCGGCCGCCCCCTGGTTCGTTTTAAAACTCAGTCGTATTGACAGCGTGGAGAAACTATTTGTAAAAGTTTTTAAAATTTGGGAATTACACAATTTTTCGTTTTACTATTACCGAGCTGGCTTACAGGACGAGATTCTAATCATAAATTTAAGTTGAGGTTGTAAATAATGACAAAAAGGTGTTCTCCGGAGTACATATAATGATTATTGCAAAAAACCGGCGTGTTTTTATATCAAATACTATTGAATTTATAGAATTTTTGATCTGTGGAAAATGCATGATTCTGGCCTTCCTCATCACAATGCGCTAGACTGGGGTACGTTTCGAAATTAGATGCCCGCCAACTTTCGAATGTGGACGTCCATTTTTAATTCCTTTTTTTGCAAGAAATTTTTTATTTTTTTTTTAAATTGTTACAAGGTAAATAATTTATGTATAAATTGGTTTGGGTTTTTTTTTTTTTTTTTTTTTTAAAGTTTTAAAGTCTGTCGAAATTATGTTTCTTTATCCCAAATATGATTAGTCTGCATGATACTTAATGGGTAAGGTAGGGCGGGGTATTAGATATTTTTGGGTAGTGTCGGGTAAAGAAAGTTACATAGAAAAGCCGGAATACAAGTTAATTATTTTTTGTTGTTTTTTTTCACTTTGTCTAACTTTTCGTACCCTGCATTTTCTCGCCCTCCAAAAATAGCTGCCAGACACAAGAGCGAGGACGCTTGCTTTAAACTTTTAACCGGGTTGGTTGGCCGTACATCAGTTGTGATTTTAATCGTCGCCCACAGAAGGTGCTGGAAGAGTTCTTCAAGAGGAATCATCAGAAGCCGAACACGCGAATGACGATGGATATCGTGCTACCCCCTTATTTGCCCAAGGGAGAGCAAGGTGAAGGGGGCACAGGGCACAGTACACGTAAGGGGTCAAAGGGCTGCTATGGGAAACGCTCGAAGCCCCATCATCATGCGCCAGCCATCATCCCCGACATTCCCACCCCGCCCGACTCACCGCCCGACTCACCACCCGATCTCCAATCCAATGACATGTCATCCTTCAACTACCCCAACGAAATGTTCGATTCATGCAGCCAGTCCCGAGATTCATTAGACTACGAATCCCTCGAATCGTCCCACGACAGGGACGTAGAAAACAGAGAACGTTACCAAAAGTCAACCAAGAGAGAAATCGAAGAATACGCCAAGTCCAGCGTAGATTTCAACTACGACATGAGTGACCAAATGCCAACCAACATCGAAAACGACTGCCTCCAACCTTCCCTGAATGTGATTTACAGCCCATGCTCAGCCCACAGGATCTATGATTTCAATTATAATGCACGTACCAACTCCGATGACATGCAGGAGATGCCCGATTTAATCGCCACTGGCGTTGACAAAGTTAGTTTCAACCGCCTTAACGTTCAACTGGACGATGGAATCCCCGTTAACGTTGAACGGAACGATGCAATCTCCGTTATCGTTGAACGGAACGATGCCATCCCCGTTAACGTTGAACGGGACGATGCAAATCCAGATGACGAAGTTGAGCAGGTCGAAGAATCCAAAGTTCTCTTGTGTCAATTCAACGACGATTACGTATACACGGACGAGGATTGCATAAACAAAAGAGAAATGTTTGGTAGTTTCATAAAGGGCCGTGAGGGTTTCTTAGCAACAGAAGAGCAGGAAAAGTTAATTACGGAGTCTGTTAAAAGTCTTTGTATGGGTAACTTGGACATTTTCAAGAACATGAACGTCTTCGATAAGCTGGATGTAAAGGAACAAAACGAAGAAGTTAATCTGAAATTGATCAACGAGGTAGCTTTTATCAAAGATATGGAAGAAATTCCGAAGAAACGTTCAATTCCCCCCCCAGTGAAACGTAACCGCTTTTTAAGCTTCAAAAATGGTAGCCTCGGTAGAATATTACCAAAATACGGACAGGCGTTCTTAAGTTTGCAGAAAACAGATCTAGTAATAACTCCCTTGCGGCCCCGGCGCGGTGGTTTCCGTCGCGCGCGCAAATTCAGTTCGGACATCGACGGTTCGCCAGACGTCTCCGACAATTCGATGGACGCCAGCGGTCCCAAAGATTCGTACAACCCGTACAACGATCACTCCTACCACACGTCCGCGAAAGCTGAGGCGACGCCTTCTTCAGATGTGCAGATGGAATCGGCGGTACCAGTAGATTCGGAAGAATCAACAGATTCTGGTAAGTTAACCGACAATTATCACTTATTATTTTCTGTCCAAGTTTTCAGTACCACCAAGCAGAAGCAGTTAACTACAGGAGCCTTCACTTGGCTGGTCATTCCAGCCTCAGACGGCTGGAATGCTATGTATGGCATTCCAGTTGCTCATGGCTGACATGGCAAAACTTTGGTACTTTCAAATGGTGGAATATCATAGACTGCAATCCTGTCACAGGCCGGCCATCCAGTCTCCTGTTTAAAGGCACCAATCGTGTAGCCTAACTTGTAGTGCTGCATGGGCTTATTGCCCATCATGGCCATTCAGAAAGCTCCAATATTACATATTTCTGATTGTTTGATTAATTAATCTGTAAGCTAATCTCCCCTGCATTCGACGTATACACAAAGTGGAACTATGATTTCTTTAAAAAATAAAGTATTTGACCTACAATTGGCTATTTTGTGGGGAAATGCAAACAGGAACTTTTCTATCCGGCAAGATTTCTGGGCAACGTTTCTCAGAATCTTATGAGGAAATTTTGTACTTAGGCGACCTTAACGAGTTGTGTCATTGAGCATTAGGCACGATGCGGGGATGGCGCATCTCTCTGCGCATTAATTTCAACCTTTTTATTTCATCCACCGTGTTGGCTTTTATCAGCAGTCGGCCACCTTGAGACTGAGCGACTCCCAGTTATCCGTGACGTCACGGACCCTTATTAGCATGCTCGGTGCTGCACTCGATTTGCATACTGTTGCCGAGGAAGCAACCAATGTTTTTTTTTGTTTTTTTTTTGTAACGGTGGCGACGAAACGGCGGCGACGCTCGTGCTTGCTGCCGACCCAAAACCACAAACTTATTTTTAACTGCCGTGGACGCTCAGCGCCACCTCGGGGAGAAACCACGACGAGATAGTAAGAAGGGTTATTTATGGGCGTCGTTAATACAGACTAGACGCCCGACTAGCCGGGGAAATTCCAACAGCATAGGCCTATTTTTGGAGGAATCCCTCCTTGACTTCAATTTGCATAAGGGTTGAGTGTGTCTGTGTGTGGACAACCCCCACGTGATATTGACGGGTAGTGTCTGTCTAATTTAGTATAGTCAATTGATGGATCAGGCGACACGTGATCCATCACGTGGGGGATTTTTTTAATGGGAGAATAGGGAGATGGTCACCAAATTTGAGTGATGGCTTTTATGGGCGACCTCTTAGATCTAATCGTGACAGGTGCCCTTAGTGACATCATTATTAGGTATTGTAGGTGTCGTTAGGTAGTTGAATGTAACTGTCACCTATTTACAAATGTTTTGTTGTAGCCGAGTTGTGTGGTTGTTACAGGTTTTTTAATCAATCGAATTCGATAACTCCCCTTTTGCAGTTCTAGGCCCGCTATGGCGTTATTTTTAGTTACAATTAAGTCTTCCAGTATTATTTATTCATGTTATCCTGTGCATTCCCGGCCGTGGGAACACTTCCTCCTCCTCCTTTCGTGTCAATTAACCAGGGAGAAATTAGCGCAAATTTAATTAGCCGAGATACTAATTGGGGCATGCGTGACATTTGATAGTTGGGTTTAGGCATCACTTGGCATCTAAAATTGACTGAACTTTTCAACACCTAGCGGGCGTATCAAGCGTTAAAAACTTTTGCCTTTTTTTGGAATAAGTCAGTGCAATGGAGACTTGTGTATTTTCTGAGAAACTGTTATCGGGGCTCGAACTCGGTAGCATCTGAAACATGGGAACATCAACACCTGGTGTTTTTATGTATTAATTGCGTAAAACTTCCTCGGGGAAGCTCTATAAATCTTAAATGAGACTTTAGGTATGGGCGTTTTCGCGTAAGGGGCAGTTGTTACAAAAATTAACCAAACGTTGGTTCATCTTGTCAGGTTTAATTTAAATGTGGTGTTGGTTCATAGTGTACTCTCCTATAGGAGGTTGAAATTTCAATTAGGGGGTTCAACACAATTTTTAGCGTGTAATTCAACTTTTAAATTCCGGGGAAAATATGGGTCAAGTGGGATGAATGCGTTAAGGGCAACCCCTCCCTTCATAAAATAGGGGCCGTCTTTTGCTTTCTCATAGTCAACTTATGATCGAGGGTGCCAAAAGACGAGATTCAACGTGTTACAATAATGAATTGGCGGGAAAACACGCAGCCAATGACTATGAAGGCACCAGGGCGAAATGGCGGGAAAATAACTTGGCTCCTCCTTCTTTTTCCCCCCCTCCGCTGGCTGCATGAATGGAATGCGCCAGCCAACTATTGTTGGCGTGCATTGGGCTATTGACCCACATTTCGCTGGCTGGGCAAAGGGTTGAACGGGAGGCAAGTTTTTGAAGGTCAGCCCCCGTCCGGCCCACCGAGCTACTCTCTCAAGTGCGTTGCAGTGAAATGCGTTACCCAGCTGCTTTTTTTCGATTGTTACGCTAGGCTAGCTCGTGGAATGCGAGCGACTACTGGGCCGGGATAATCGGCCATTTGCGGCCCAAAGGGTTTAGTAGCTCAAGCATATGAGGGGAATACGGTATGGGTCAATCGTTGGATTAAACCTCATAAAATTGGCATTTTATATTCTACGGAATGTCGTGCCTTTCCCACACCCAACGCAATTATGCGCCAGGAATGCGAATTTTTTTCCTCCCTATACGTGACAATAGATGAAATTCACGCTCGGGAACCTGTGAAATTGACCGGTTTGGATGTTCGTGTTTGGGAATGGCGATTATGTGTTCAAAATGAGCAAGTTTTTGCAGTCTCGTCTAGGGGGTTACACATTTATAAAATTGCAATTTTGTAGCATTATTGTAATGGATTTCTATTGTCAGGGTGTCCAGCAGATTTTAATCCCTTGAAATATGCTTGCTTTTTTTTTCCACCAAATTTACTAGACACCTCGATTATTGAGACACTAAAAAATAACATTGTGTTTTTTACACCACAATGACATGTCAATTACTGTGTACATTTTAAGAAATTTAAGTGTTGATATAATGCATACATGGAATGAAGCGCCGTAACCTTCTCTTTTATCAACTGTTTTGATGAAAATCAACGGATCGTGAGATTTAAATGTGTATGGCGTGCGTTCGTCCCATTTTTGTTTAATGTTTGATATAAGGGAAACTTATGACAAAATTACCTTTGCGCTTGGTTTGCTTTTAAAACGGTGCAACGAAAAAAATATGGCCTTCGCTTCATAGGCACGTCTGAGATTTCGAGTCGGTTGAATATTGCATTGTATGTTCTGCTAGTCTTCCATTCTTCTAACTAAGAAAGTCTTGGCCTTGAATTTACGAACGACGTCCGCAAACTCATTCGTGAAGAAAGGTTTTTGCGGTTGCTAACCAGCTGACGCCTGTTTATTATTTCCATTAGCTTTTTTTTATTCGATTTTGATAACAGATTCACGTGTTTTTAACCATTGTTGTTTTAACGGATCTTTGCTTGCTGTTTGGGTGATGTCATGGCTTAATCTGTTTAGAGAAGTCGTCCAAAAAAGGGGGGTTTGCTGACTCTGATAATGGGTTCTCCTCTTGAAAGCATGCTAGCTAAACTTAAACGTGTCCAAACTTGTCTCTGGTCTGTTAACTTTTAAATTGGATCCTCTCCATCCTCATTCCCCTCCTCTTCTTGCTTGCTCCACCTGTCACAACACGTGTGCCCTTTGTCCACGTGTTGCCACCTGTTTCCTATGTACAATCCAAACTTCCCCTATTTTTGTTTATTTATTTATATTGGAAACCTTTTCTGGACAAATCCAACTATAGTATTTTTTTTCAATGTGATGTTGTTAGTGCATGTATGGATATCATTAGCATCGACGCACCTTGCAAACTTTTTTAACTCGCTTATTCATCCAGGTGGGCTTTTCGCCATCAAGGACAGCCAGCTTAGGGGGTCAATACTTGCTTAATGACTGCGTGCTATAATCTTTGCACGTTTCAATGATTACTCGCTTATGTCATGTATTTAATCATCATAAGGGAATTTTTTTCCATGCTATTTACACACTTCACGGCGGTTTTAGTTTTATGGCTAAAATTAACTTTCAATTTTGTGCCGGTGTGTAATTATTTTAAAAATACAATGTATTTTTTGGCACGTTTTTTTTGGGGGGTCTTCTTCCCTGCTGCATATGTTCTGGAATACCACACATGTCAAGAATAGAAAAGTATCGACATTTTGCAAATGTTAACGACTGCCTGCACAACTGGTCGATGGGTCATTAAATCGCTGTTAGCTGGAAACATGGCCACGTGCTGGCACTTATGTAAGGTTTTGCTTAAAAATAGATTTCGGTTCAAGAATCTGGTTGGTTTACGGCTCTGGCAATGTCAAGAAAATGTTCCATCCTCCAATCTTGCATAATGTCAACTTTTAAAGTGTTCAACGGGGTGAACGATGTGTTGTTAACGGGCCGTTTGCTAAATGAGGCTTTAGGCCAACTTTTATTTTTACGTCCAAATTATTCACCTTAAAAAACTGTTTGCTTAGACTATAACTAAGGACTAAATTTAGTTTTTGCTTCGTGGACGGGAAAATGAAACCCCCCGTTACACGTGAGATTGCGAAATGTGTTGATAGTCGCCAAAAGGGCACAGTGTAGTTTAGAGAATGAGCCTCACTTGACATTGATCCGTTTAAATTAGTGAAATTTCAGCATCGTCCATTTACCCCCACTTACGAGGCTTATTGACATGGTCGCGTGTTGTACGTGATTGCCCTACATTCAGGGGTACCCCCCATTTTCCAACCAACCTTATTTTCCACGTTTTCACGATCAAGGTGTCATTGTTATTATGCTTTGTGCTCTTGACAAACAATGACCTCAGGCGAAAAGAAAGAAAAACAGATCCCCGATATTTCTGAGAATCTATTCAGTTTATCCTCCCAGTTTTTTATCGTTAACTATAGAATACTGTGAATCCATTCTCGATTAATTATCTGCCCTTATATATTCGCTCGAAGGAATGAACCCCTTTTTTGCCTTTTAACGTGGTTCATTGAAATCGAATTTTCATCCCTCCCCTCCTTCTCTATTTTGCAGAGTCTGCATTTGATGAGTTTTCGCATAAGCGCGACAGTATATATATATAGGGATCCGATAACTGGGTTTGTCGGGTGCATCGTCGGTGGGGGTTATTTGAATAGTAGGGCAGCAGAAACAGGGTCGTCTGCCCGAGCCGCTGCGGCAGTGGGGAAAGTCATCGGCGTTCGTTGTCCCCGTTTCTGCGTTTTCGCGATCGATGAAACCCTAAAATCTGGGCAAAATGTCTGCATGGGGTGTACCATGTGCTTGGCCAACGAATAGGGGATGGAAAGACGATTCTGGCAACTGCTTACTGATGCGGACGTGATTTGGATTAATCCATGATGGGAATGCGTTTTTTATATATTCTGGAAAGGTTTTTTCTCCCCCTTCGTATTACCCTGCAACCAACCATTTTTCAAAATGAAATTATTCTGCTGCAGTATTATTTTTTTGCCGTCATGTGGGGCTTTGCGGCTTGCATAGTCACTGCCTTGGGTTGTAAATGGGTGTTGAAAATGTATTAGAATAGATGTAGTTATTTTCATCTAACTGTGACGCACGTTAACAGCTATTGCATACGAACTCGGAAAGTTGACCAGTGGAGTATAGAGAGTACGTTTTTTTTTATAATGAATATTACTCCCCTGTATTTTTGAGCTAATTTATTCTACCATGCCACCCATGGTCATAAAACGCTGATAAACAACGCTACACCTGAACAAAGTGTGTGTTCGTATATAGTTACGTGTCAAATTATGCCAGTGCAAATATTACAAACAACGGCTTTTCCACGCTGGACGCATCAACTTGCCAATGGTGAATTAAAACGAAATGGCGTATCAACGACAACTTCATTCACATTTCGCCTTTATTTACACGGCAGTAAAAAAAAGTACTATCTAAAACAACTTTTGGGGATCTTAAAGTTAAGGGTATCTCTCCACTGTTTGCTCAAGTTCGCCATAAATCATATCATTAGGGATTTCCTGTCTTCAAGAAACGGATGGTCCCTCTCAATACTATTGGACTTGCTAAAATAAATACTTGCTTTAGTAAAGCCTATAAACATTTCTTACAAATTATAGAAAAAAAATTTAGGTGGATTGTCATGGATATAGTGTGGGTGTTCTGTGTTCATTGACATTCCAATCCACCTGACCTGATAGCTGGTTAGCCTTAGGAGGCTGGAATGTCATAGAAATGCATGCTACCTGATATATTAGGCCTATGCCATTCTATAGTCTAGACGGTTTAGTCCTCTTAATTTACGAAGAAAACCTTGAACAATGTCTAGCCAATGGAAAAATCTATAATTCGGTTTTTCTAAAAGAAAAAATTGATGCTGTTCCCCCTTATTCTGAGGACTTTTTCCCTGACATCCTTCTGGCTGCGCCTCCCGCGTCGTCTGTAGTAACCATATATATATATATATATATAAAAAATACGCGAGGGGTGCGAAGGAGAGTAAGTTAGTTCTAAGGAAAGGGAAGCCATTAAGAGTAGCGAAAGGGGGAAACCGACGAATGTAGGTTACAGCCTTGCCCTCGACATTTGCCGGCCCAGTTTCCAGCCGTCTGAAGCCGCCAGTCGATCGATACGGGGCCCCCGGGATGCCAATGAACTCCAGCCCCGGTGCAGCGGAGCGACGGCGCAGGCGCGCGGCGTAACGACTGACGGCGGCCGGCTCTGATTCCGTTAATCCGGTCTCCCCCGAGACGCTTTTTCAAGGGCAGCCGGCAGCCGGTGCAACTGACCTAGTAATGGTATGGGGAGGCGCGCGCGCGCCACCTTCCGGTGAAAGGGTTACGTAACCGAAGAGCATTTTTGTTGCTCCCACGTAATAGTTGCTGCTGTTGTGGTTACGCCACTCTTTAACGATATGGCGACGGGCTCTTTGATTACGAAATGCATGACCCGGGCTAACGGATTTTTACTCTCAATGCTGGCTGGGCGTTATGTAAAATCAATCGGTCTGGTGCCACTTTGTCCATAGTTTGCTAATTAGCATTAGTGTACGTGTAGATAGTACAACACGTTTTAAGGAATGGAGACAAGATTACAATAGGTGTATAACGTGGCTGGAATGTCATACCTATAGTATGGCTTTCCAGCCACGCAGCTACCCATTTGAAGATAACAGTTTATCAGTTGTAAATAGGCAGTGAAATTATATTTTTCTGTAGGTGTAATCACGTTTCTTTGAGCATTGTCATCAATATCAAAATCATATACGAAATGATGAAATGTTTTTAAAATGTAGGTTTACAACTTCAGTCCTTCAAGCTATAATGCCTCCATCTGCTAAATTGCTAGTCTTGTAGGAGCTTTCACGATTTATTTGTTGTGCAAATGGTAGCATCCCATTAGCAAAGACCAAGGTGTTTTCTTTAATGATCTTTTTTTAAAAAAAACGTGATTAATGGACCCTATGCGAATGAAATGCGACCATAGTTAAGAAAATGATTGTCCTGGCCTTGGTATTCATAGATAAAATGAAAAAATGGCGATTATAGGCATCGTTCATCCAAAGACATGTTGGGTTTCTGCGAGCTGTTGTTGCTAAGGTTTTTACTGCAGCTGCTTCGCCAACCTCGGCCTTAAATCCTGCCTGCTGTCCAATGCCATTCGTAGATATCATTATATTTAGGCCAAGCGTTTTGATAAGTTCTTTCAACCCTTTGTTACCCTTGGAAATGTGCCCTTGAGGAAGGAAGGAGCAGTTTTCATTGATGGATCAACGCGGCCATTTTTTCCTCCAACGGAAATGCCCAACCCCGTCTGTTCTTAAGGATGATGATGCACCAGGCTCACCATAAAACACCCGAAAATGCAATAAATACTAAATAAGGCAGTGATGGATGAGGAGCAGCGGGTCCTTTTTTATTATGGAGATGCAAAAAAAGGGGTGTTGGTTTTGGTGACACTCGCCAATGTTATTAGTACTCGCCCACGCCCTATTGCGAGAATGAGTCGTGATTTTTTTTTTTCTTCTTCATTTTCGGTGGTTGAGATTCAAATTCGTGCTTGAAATGTGAATCACGTCTCAGTCCCGTAGTTTAGCGTGACACGACGGGGAAGTCAGACACTTCAGAGGAAAAAGGCGGCAAAAAAACAACTGCGAATCTGGGAGAAGTCAGTGAAAACTGGAAAAACGAGATGAGAATTAAATTCGTCACGAAAATCCCCAAATCTCATTAGCATAATTTCACCGAAAGACATGCCCGGAATGCCAATGAGTACAAAAAAGCATCCGCTGTCTTGTCGTGATAAGGAAATCCCAGTGGTATTCGCATTAAGAGAGCGTATCAAATTTGTAAGCCGTTGAATTTGGTGTCAGTTTTCAATGTTCTAAAACTGGTGTTCAAATTTGCTTTTCCAAAAGTGTCCAGGTGAACCTTTTGGTGTTTCTGCGTATCCGCGTTGGTATTTCTATTAGAGTTCTTTGACTCAGTGATGACTCAGTTCATTACCATATCGATTTTTCCTCCACTTTTTATCGATTGAAATTTTCTTGCCGCAGGGGCCTCTAAAACGTACATCGGGCAAGTTTTATTGTCGATATAGGAGTCATGAATCCCCCGCTCAATGCATTAAACCAAAAAAGAAAAAAAAGTTCAAAGAAACCTTTCCAAAACTTTATACACCACGTTCGGTAAACTATAGTTTAACATTCTCTCTGCGCATATTTATGCCAATTCATACTGATGGAGATTTCTGAGAAACGCCCTCTTTTGCGGAGCATAATAACTTGTTTTGCAGGTTGATGTGAATCACCCGCTGCTATCAATGACGTCATTGGCGGCGGTGATGGTGCTTGCGTACGGGACAATGCGGAGTATTTGGGCCTGTCGCCAAAGTTGCGAAAGGGTTCTTGGGATGGGGATGACCATTGCGGTACGTCGAATCGAGCAACATTTGGCAAGCGTTTAAAAAGTTGACAAGATGCGTGACTAGGAGATCATATTTTTTAAATTGTATATGTGTTTGGGAGAGATTGTATTCCGGAAATTTGGTGACGCTGCGGTCGAAAAATATGCAGACTTCCATCTGCAAAAAGGTGGTCTTAAAATTTGGAAAATTGTGCTTGGATTCGTGTTAAAAACGTTCAACATCCAAAAACTTAAATTTCAAGTATATTTCCTGATTTTCCAAGTATGCTATATTCCCCGAGTATTCCAGGAAATTCACTGGACATCCTGGAAGGCATATTTATTATACCTTTTAGTTTGCCCTTTGGCCCTATTTGAATAAGAAAATACAAACATTCTCGTGATTAAGCAATGCTCTTATCTAAATCTCCCAGCCTTGACCCCATCTTCTGACGTCGTTTCACGTTTCAATAACTTGTGGCACCTCTCGGTAATCAACACCATTTCACGTCTCCTCTCCAATGAGTCCAGCTTTAGATTAGACAAGGTGATTTTCAAGTATTTTGTTTGCGAATGGAGATTCCATTGCTCTGGCTTGACCTAAATTTGATAGACGCGTGGTTTTATCAATTGCTATTTGCTTTTTGATCGTCTTTAAGGTACCGTGAGCGGCGTGTTTGTGGGTATAGTTGATGATGGACAGTTTGTCAACTCCACACGGGACAAAATCCGATCCCAGTCTCCATTAATTAAAATTACACTAACTTTCTCCTCCACGACGATAAGGCAGGTCGCAATTTCCCCTTCTCATGTTTGCCATACAAACATTTTTTTCTGGAAAAAGTGATTGAATTGGGGCTGATAAGCTCTGTGACACGTGACCGTGGGGCATCCTGTGTCAATTATTTGCGGATTGACATCCGAAATTCGATTTGAAGACGAATGGCAGAAAAAAAAACTTTCTTTGCACACTTGCACCTTCAGAGGCGCCTGAACTTTGAAGAAACTTTCGGATCGAGTCAAGGTTAATTTGTTTAAATTTTTATCGAATTTTTAAGACGCTGTACATGCGAAAAATGAAAGCCGAGCCCATTTCGCTCGGGTGGAGAGAACAAATATGGTCGCTTTTTTGAGTAGGCTTATTTCTTTTTTTAAGGAAAAAAGGGGTCGTTATGCACGCTGCGTGCACAAGCTCAATCAGAGGTGACTTTGTAGGTTTTTTAAGAGTAAATGATTCGAAATTGCGATGACGTTTGCTTGTTTGCAATGATGGGACTTTTGTAGCGCTCCTATTACGGCACGATCAATTAGCAAAAACAACTTTTTGTTGTGACCCTGATTTGGTACGAATGTGTGTGTGTATACGTGATGAATGATCATAGCGGATTTGTGTAGATGGAGGGGAGGAAAGGAAGGAACATATTAGGGCATAATTGGACGCGTTAGTTATGCAAGCCTTAGTTGGGTCATCTCGGGTTTTATCGTTTTTAGCTATTTTTATATGCCATTCATAGCTTGGTTGTTGTTTGTAACAATGTATGGCAAACGTATACGAGGAAACCCTCGATGTTGATTTGCCTTCAAATGCTAATAGGCTGAGCAACTAGCATTTTTACGAGCCGTAGCTATTTTATTTTTTATCGGAGGCGATAAAAAGTCCAAGGTCGGCTTTTGTAGGGCTTTGGCCAACGCATCGCGCATGCTTAAAATCATGCGAAATTTATGCACGCAGGAGTTAGGAAAAAAATCGGTTTTTCGTGAGTTCGTTGGCTCGCTGTCTAATTTTTGCACGTTTGCCAAGAAAAAAAGGTGACGCAACCTGGGAGCGAACGTATTTTTAATCTTGTTAGCCTTGGTTTCTCAGTCGCCATCCATGGCCACCCCCAGGTTTCTCCAGATGCATTTTTTGGATGTTCTTATTCCACTGCATCGGCTGGATCCGGGGTCCAGGGCCGCCGCGCCCCCGAGTGGCAGTTTGGACAACTGATTAAGAGTGTTACGCAGGAGGATGCTAACAGAGTCGTGCAATACCTTCATTTTTTAAACTGGCCTCTCTGGTTTTTAGTTTTTTTTTTCTCTTCAGGGTTTATAGCCAAGTCAAGTGTAATGTGCGTGGAATTTCTACGAGATTAAATCATTTCAATGTCTTTTCTCGGTTTCTGTATTGTCAAATTATCTCGCGTTCCGTTTTTACTGAAAGGTGTAACTAAGAGGCCCCATCTGCCCCCTTTTTTATACACCCATTAGACCAGGGAAGCGAAATTAGGTCAAAGTGGATGCTTTACTAACTGGATTATGGTTCCATCAGATTAAATTGAAGATAGTATATCTTGTTAACTGTAAAATTACGGGGTAAGGATAATAGTGGTTTACCCCACCCCCACCCACATCATTCTGTCTGGAAGTTTTTTTTTATAGAACCTTTTTAACGCAAATTGCTAACCTGCCCAGTACTAGGAATAACCGTACACTGGCGTCGCTGGTGGGCCTCCAATCGGTTTTTTTGTGGTTTTTTAAAGGTTGGGTGAGCGAGAATAATACTTTTTGAAGTTCTTGGAAAAGTTTCCTTTTCGCCTGCCTATGTGTACTTTCGGAATGCGCAGGCTTTCCTATTTGGGTTCTCGACCAGATAAAGGGTTTTTGAAATATTTTTTCCCACGAACTTTCGATGAAGATGCGTCGGCATTTTTATTGGGTAAATGGCTCCTAATCGCGTCGGTTCTCTTAAAAGGGGTGGATCTTAGGCAAGTCAGTCAGCCAACTCTTTTACCACTGTTTATTTGCTGTTGGAGAAGGTGCAAAAAAGTCGTTGCATGAAGTCGGTCGCTCGTAAAATTTCACTCAATTGCGGCTTGAAAATTTGGCCTAGTGCGAACTGGGGGTAAATATGGTGGGAGTGGGGGGCGGAGGACGGCAGGGGAAACTCCTGAAATTGCTGACCAGACAACCATTGGCCGCTTGAAATTCTTTAGAATGCGAGTTTATGACCTCGGACCAGATGCCAACGCTAGGGGGTGCTGCAGGCTATCGTAAACATATTGAATGAGCCTGTGCATAGTTTCGTCAATGGCATGTTGTTATTGGGATTGAAAGGTTGAAAGCGTGGCTTTGGGCGATTCGCGAGTTTATTTCGAAATTACTTAGACCATTAACGTGAGCTACGTGTATAGGTTTTTGTTCCTCTTCTTGTTGACTTCCAAGATGGCCGCTTCCTTTCAGTTGAAAAGATGCCGCCATCTTGGAAAGGAATAGCAGCCGCCGCCTGACTTGTCCAGCAGCCTAAATGTACTTTCGTGGGACAGGGTTGTAGATTCAGCCGGAAACGTGAAAAAAGTTTCGGCTAAGAGTACTAGCCAAAACGTGACCACAGCTATTTTAAAATGTTTTGCTCCCGGGCGGCCCCAGGTGATGAAATGTGACGTTTGAAAATTGTCACGTTAAAACTAACAAGTTCTCACCATGGCGGGTACTGGGAAAGTAAGTGACGTCTCCTGTTGCTACTCGCTGGGAAGTAGTTATGAAAATGCGAAAACTTTTCATTTGAGGTGCGTGTTATTCACCCGTGCCACATTAACGGGCCGAAGTGTTTCGGTCGGGACAGGTGGTGTTTTGGAGATCCCTCGCCTCATCAGGTTCCCATTAGCCACAGGTGGCTACAACCGGTACTCGTGTTTCGCAGGAGGGACCAGTTTCTATTTTTTTTCCCGTCTGCATTTTAATTGGGCGCTTCTAACATCTCTTATCTAATTGCGATTTGGATTAGCCTGTACACCTGGGCAGTTTGGGCGATTTGCTAATAGAGCAAAAAGGTATGGTTGATAAAGAGGAGCAGTGGTCGCTATCTGCACTAATTAAGTCGGTGACCGTTGCGATAGGGCCTCCCGCATTTAGTGGACGACCCCCAGTTGTTATCACTCAGAAAATATTTGCCCAAAATGGTAGGTTGTGTGCATTTGAACCCCCTGTGGTGACAAGATCCACCCGCGCCGATTGATTTTTCAGTTATTCACGTTTGGCCTCGCGGCTCTTTAAGACATTTTTAAATGGCAACTTAACTATATTTAACCAAGTTGAATGCTTCCAAATAACCTTAACACATCGCCAAATGGTTCGTTTTTTCACGACGCGAACGTCTCTCCCGGGCGCTTTTAAACTGTGGGGCTCAAATTTGTCCTGTGAATCCTCCGAGTGTGCCACTCTGCGCCTAGATCATTTTAAAAAAATGTGGATGAAATTGCCAATAACTCTAAAAATACATTTGTTGTTGACAAATTCAAAACATTGTCAGAATGGATTAAAAAAAATGAGGGTCAAATGTCCACGTTTACTGTGTATACAGTGAACATTCCTAGTCGATTGCATGGAAGATGTGCTGTGTCCAGAGATTGGACGCTGGTATTGCAGGTACCACAATGAACGTTCATTAGCGAGGTGATTGAAGGAGGAGGAGGCTCTTTTTGCTTCGATTCAGTGGCTTGTCTGTGAGAAAACATGGCATGCCAAGTATGCCTCCATCTACTTTTATGTGGTTTTTTTCTATTTCCAATCCGGTTTAAATCTCATTTACCAGGAATGCTCGCCGCGTCGATTTTCACCGAGAGCGAGATGAAAGGGTTGAGGAATGAACTTTGTTGCCAACTACATTCGTTTTTCACTGATTAATGAAGCGAAATAAAAAAGAAACTGAGCAGGACGCTGAACCACGCGGACGACTCGTTTTATTTTTTTGTTCATCTCGTTTATTAGAATTGCGTGAAGCAATTTTTGTACATTTTTAATGCGATGCAGATCTTAAGAATGGGTGGGGCCAATGGCATCGAATCACCTCTCTCTCTCTCTGGTTTTGTCTTTTAACTGGTGTCTGGAGTAATGGTGAACCGTTAGCACGTTATTCGCTCCCGGGTAAAACGAAATTTGATGGGCGACCCTCGGGATGTCTGGCGTCTGCGAATACCAGACAGAATGACGACAACCTACCTGTCCATGATGGCATTCATTCCAAAGGCCATGGACTTGCCATTCTAGTTTCCATGTTGAAAGTACCTGGGGAAGTTTTGGTGGGCTAGTCTGCTGTGTAAAATTACGTTGATGTTTATATACTTTGTTGTTGTTGTTGTTCAAACCCCTCCGATTCCCACGTATTAATTGTTTTGTTTTCTTCTTTTAGATACTTCAGATGATCAGAAAGAAATCGATGTTGTCACTTTCCGAGCCAGAAAGCAGTTGCAATACAGCCAACAGTTGTGGCAACAAGCGTCTTTAACACTGAAGCAAGAAAAACCAAAACCAGTAAAGCGACTAGCCAAAAAGACCGCCGCCGCTCGCAAGAGGACCAGGAAGGCCAAGGCAGCTCCCAAAAAAGTAAATGAAGACGCCACTGTTGTTGCGCGGCGGTCGCTTCCCAGCAACCCGAGCCCTCAGGTGGTACGCAAATTGCAGATCGAAGTTAACAAGGCGACAAAAGCAGCGGCCGCACCCGAAGCAGAGGCTGCGACCACTGGCAGGGGACGCAAGAGGAAGGCTGCGGAACCCAAAGGTGCGATCAACAAGATGATGCACGTGGTCATGCCTCCAGAAGTGGCTAGTGGCAAGGGCACCAAGCTGACCATGCGCATCAGCACCAGTTGTTCGAATTCTGATGGCGGCGAAGATGTTTGCAAGCGCCAGGAGCATAACAACCTGGAGAGGAAACGCCGTTACAACATGAAGGAGCTGCTCCAAGAATTGAGAGTTTTAGTGCCGCACGTCGCGCACAATGAGAAAGCGTCCAAGTTGCTCATCCTGCGTGAAACCCTCAGCTACGTCAAGGGCATGGAAGATAAGGATGAGGTCTTGATTCATCAGATAGATCAGGAAACATTGAGAAACGAGCAGCTTATGATGCGATTGCGGTCTCTACAGCAGCCGCGGCAGCTAAACGGAGGCCTTAGGAGGCCGTATTCGAGAAAGTGAAAGGACTTGCGAGTCCTTCCAACCCACGCCTAAGAACACCTTCAGGAGCCGACCTTAGGCCATGGTTGCTAGCATATAAAGACAGTGCCCCGAGAATAAAAGAAATGGACGTGTCCGTAGTTTTGGGTAGAATGTTATAAAACAATCCAAATTCGTTGAAACTGATTTTGGGGGAAGTGGGGATGCTGCTGGAAAGCACCCATTCTTGCCAAAGACTTTTATCAGCCTATGGATGCCAGCGGCCGTGGAATTAACTGTATAATAATGGACTTATTATTTTTGGAGTTGTCAAAATATCTGATTCTGAGACCCTAAACTTGATGATATTCATAGGGAAACGGATGTGACGTCACATAAGGTGGCGTTTGTAACTAGCAACCATGGCCGGCTATAAATTAAACGTTCTACCTCGTACGTAGCTTTTTTTAAACTACATTTAAACTCATCATCCTACAGAATGGCCCTTCCTCGTGGTCGCGGCTTTGAACTCTTTCGGAAGCTATCTACTAATTAGTTCATCTATTAACACTTTTTTAATGCCAGTACTATTATACACAGTAGTACTACTGCTTCTGCAACGATGAGAGATGATGGTCCGTTCATGGCGGATTTGTTCCTGTTCATGTTCTTTTTTTATTTTAATAAGTATGTTTTTCTTTTTCTGTAAAGTGAGTGAGTGCACTTCTTATTTTTAGTTTTTAAGAAGTTGTAGTCTTTCGTATTCTTGTAAATAATGCCATTACATCATTTCTTGGTGTGTTGATCGAATTTGGGTAGCACTGTACTGAAGTCCCATTTTAGATGAGCCTCCGACGCCATTTTAAATGTCAATAGGGAGAAAATGGCGTCGGGGGAGCTCGGTTAACTTTTTATCGTTTGTATATATGATGGATATATTGAAAAGAAATATTAGTGCCTTGAGTATAATTTTAGAAAAGAATATAGTTGTGGGATTTTAAAAGTTTGTTACTTGGTATCTGTAAATCAAGTTCGCCAGGGGGGCTACCCTTTGACGACTTTTCTTGTACTTGCCAAGTGCCAAACTGCTAAGCTTCTCCACGTTATTATTAATCAATTTGTATATACTTTATTATGCACTATCACCCACATAACTATATTCGTGTATATTATATACATATATTTTATTCTAAGATTCTAGTATTTGGTTTTTGCATACTCATCGATTACGTGTGTTTGATTTCACACAAGTTTTAAATTGTATTACAATATCTTTATATACAAAAGAAAACGATACCTTCCCCTTTCCTTATTTTTCATAAAATTTGAAAACTGCAAATGGCACGGGAAAAGTTCTGAGAGAGCGCAAATGTTTGTACTTACTACTTCTGATTGCGCAATTATTGTGCTCAACCCTGTCATTTTTGAAGCATATGCAAACTGTTGGGATTGTTCTGATACTTTCAAGTTTACCTAAAATCGGGCGATTTTCAATGCAAATTTTGCATGATTCTTTTTGTTTTTTAAATAATGCATATTTCTGCTAAATGGGCCTTAGTAAAAAATGTTAATCTTTTTTTTTATAAAGTGCATTGAAAATTGCTGATCATGGAAGACAATTTTTGTCTTGTGCCCACCCCATTCTGGCCAAAAAGTATGTCGGGAAAAAATTACCAAAGCAGTTATAGGACCCCCTTAAAATTTTAAAACGTCTGCATTCTTTCGAAATGTCGTGTGATGTCTTTTTTTCGGAAATTCTAAATTTGAGATGAAAGTGTGAAATTATTTCACCGTCATTCATTTTGACACTAAACGTGTTTTTTATACTCGAAAAAAAAAGCAATTTTCGGCAAACGCAACCCTTTTACGATAATACGTTTGATATTTAATGGGAGTTTTTGCTCTACTTTTCCGAAAATTTTCAAACAAACGACTAATGTTTTTTAATAAAAAAATACAAAAAACCAATTGAAAGCCTCGCAGAATGCTTTATTATATCTTTGCCACCCGACTACAAAAATGTACACTACTTTCCCACTTTTGCATAGGGCTTCAGTTTTCCAATTTTCGCTGAGCAGAGATATATCTATTTCTCCGATTTTGCCAATTTCTCCTTTACTAGTCACAATAGTGGACAAATTTTGGTTTGTTCATTATTGACGGCACTTTTTTAATTTACTATACAAGCCATAGCCAGATGTACGGATTATTGCTACTAGTGTGTATTTTGAAAGTGTCCTGAAATGCCATACAATGCAAGGATTTATTGTTTTGGGGAAACATACTTGTGTTTCGCACCAACGTTGAAAACTTTCCAGTCAAAACGCCATGTGTAAAATAATCGAGAATGTTTTAAGATGATACGCTTTTACATTAGGTGAGAGTTGTTACAATTGCCAGTTGCAACTTTGGGTTCTTTCAAGAAAAGCCATTTTTACGCTTTCGTAAGGGAAATTTAAAAAAAAAGAGAAATTAGAGTAACTATGAAAAATAAGAATAATTTCAGTCTGTGATAAAATAGGTACGAAATTACCATACTAAAAACAATCAGTTCTTTACGTATTGATTGTTTTCAATCGATCGATGGTATCAGTTTTTTGGATATCAAAAGAAAAAGAAAAATTGTTAGAAATAAAATAAAAAAAGGCGTGGGGTTGGTTTTAAAAAGAAAAACAAAAACAAAAGCAAATGTCATTCTTAAACATCCTCGTGAATACCCTCTTGTTTATTGTTAGACGTTATAACCCGTGATGGCTAAAATCGTCCAGAACAACCTGGGAATCATATCCTGAATTCCAGATTCTGGCAAAATTTTTAAAAAAGGTGAAATTCTAGGCATGTTTGTTGTCTTTTGAGGATTTGATGTGCGTGTACATGGCGATGATCGTGACAATTTTGTGGGGTCAATTAATTTCTATAAACTCAAGTTATCAGGGATTTGTTTTTGAAGAATGGAAGACTTGAGAACATAGTGTGTCGATTTGCATAATTTGTAATGTCTTTTTCATATTCGAAGGATTTTTGAGAGGGGAGAAATAAGTTGCCATTAATTAGGACCGAAATAATCGATAAACTCAAGGGGGAAAAGTTTTAAATTCAGCTTTCACTCTTTCAACTATCAACTGTAAAGTTTTGTACTTTTTAAAGATTTTCAACTCACTTTCCCATTCATACCTTAAGCTTTCATCTTTCCTATTCAACAGTGTTCATCATTGTTTCGTTAACTTATTTGCAATATTAATTGGAGCTTCTCGACCTTTTCATTTGCCTTCATTTCCTGTCTTGTAGCGTTTTTGTCAACGCTGCAATTCAAATAGTTTCATTTGTTGTCATCATTTATTTAATTAAGAAATCCATTGAATTGTCGCGACTTAGCTACCCACCCACCCACAGTGGCGTAGAAGGGGGTGCGAGCCACACCGGGTGTCATCCCTAAGTGGGGTGACACAATAACTGCGCTAGGCAAGACCGTATATATGTGGGGGAGGGGGGATCTTTGGAATAAATCGCCCACCAAAAGTAAAGAACATTTTTCTTAGGTATAAATGCAATTTCTATTTCACCTGGGCCAATAATGGCCCCTTAAATATATGGAAAAAATAGTCCATCCCAAGATGGTGGACCCTATACCCCCCACCCCAAATGTGTTGACATTACGATCTTGGCCCTAGGTAGTTTGGTCAAGTTAAGATCAACAGGTACCACCTTAAATTACCTTGCTACGCCACTGCACCTTTAATCACAATTAATTGCTCTCTCCCAGCCTATGGGGTTTTTTAGCTCTTTTTATGTGCGAGGTATATCTTTATGGATGAAGATTAGTTTTATTGAATAATTGCTCAGTGTCGTCGTTTTGTTTTCTTACATTTTTATATTGATTTCAAGTATAAACACGAAATGCGATTGTAAAAACAATAAATATAGTCTTGACAATGCTAAAACTTGGTTGTACATTATTTTAGTCTTCTCTTTCCTTGCATGCATATCTAGCAACGGTCTTCGTATGATTCTGATTGTAGGATAGACGTACGTAAGTATGAAGAATTGGTCTGCTGGCTTTAATATAACAAGCGTTAAATCGAAAATTTCCTAGTGATCCATCCCATGTAATAAGCATCATCTCGAAATTTAAAACTTATGTTAGTAATCCTTGTCACGAAGTTGTTTTTGTTTTAATAAAAATAAAAATCGGTTGAATTTTGCCGAGAGGATAGATAATACGGAATGTAAAGGCGCTCCTGCTACCTGCTGGTGGCATTTAAATAAAGCGTCATTACGACATATAAGCTAAGCATGGGAGGTAAAACAGATGTATCACATCATTTGGAGGTATTTAGCTTCTAAATTTCAGTCATTGAAGTCAGAACACAGAAAGTTACTTAAGGGTAAATTCGTCACATCTTCAAACAAATTCGTGGAGGTTGAAATCCATTCCATGACTTGCATTATTGATTACAAGATGACCCGATAAGGTAAATTATGTTATTAATATAACCGATATCACTATAAATAAGGAATTCCACACCAATATGTTGCAAATCAACGGATTACGTTTATGTATGGAGGAGGTGCACCGATTCTAGCGGACTTTTAGGTTAGGGAAAACCCCATCATGAATGTGATTTTTAGTGTTCTTTTTCGCATTCCATCGAACACAGACACACCATTAGAAAGAAAATTACAAAGCCGAAACCCGTGATTAAACTTGTATGATTTATGATTACCTTCTGCCAGAAATTGTGCTCGTCATCTAATTGAAAATAAGGTGAAATTCCTTAAAAGAAAGACGGCATCAGTTACGTAGCCAGCCTAGAAGCAAAATACTGTATGTTGAACTTTTGGGAGGTATGTTTTTTGATTAAAAAAAGGTATGAACGTAGTAAAGTTTCTACTATGGAATCCCCACAGCGATTGTGGGTTATAGGTTGTCTTATACCCTCCGAACAAACAACTGTCTCGAATCCAAATCTTGATCGAGGTAAAGTGGGGGTGTCTGTCAAGACTATATTATATGATATGAAAAACACCGGCGCAGTGGCCGAAGGGCAGAGTCCTCTGAATTATTTGCTGTGATTAGATCGTGATTTAAGAAAGTTGTTCCTGAAATTCGTTGATTTTTTTTTCTTTATTTTTGTCCATTACAATAAAGAAATACTTCCTGCGTGAAATGCCAGGAGCTTAATACCTCACTAGGTTCCTCATAGCATATGCCCCTCGGATTCCTGAGACAGTTTTAAGGCCAAAGTAAACAACAAACTAACGAGGATAATCAAAGTTCATGGGACGATTTTTTTTTCGTTAGAAGAAACACTTTTTCTTTGACCTAATATCGCTCCAGGAACATTTTACCATTGCTTGCAGGTTTTACGAAATAGTTTTAAGGTAATGTTGAGTTTGATTTACTGAATGGAGATTAAATGAGTCCCTAATTGTAGATCGGCCCTCTAGCCAGTAAGCGAATTAATGGACCTCGGTGCACCCGGGAGATATTACGTACTTTAAACTTTGATATATTGGATAGCTTCAGGTAGTTGGTTGGTTAGCCTTAGGAACTAGGCTGACATTCCATGGGCATAGAATGGCATTTGATGGCTATTCCATAGATGCTAAGACTTGAAAGTTTCTTATTATAGTATATTAAAATGTGCCATTTGGAACACCATATTTTGCACAATTCGCCAAGATAAAG
>JAQGAE010000482.1:0-35795 GCA_034696685.1 Julus scandinavius | reverse complement strand
CCCCCTTCCTCTCCTCTCTTCCTCACCCCCTTCCTCTCCTCTCTTTCTCACCCCCTTCCTCTCCTCTCTTCCTCATCCCCTTCCCCTCCTCTCTTCCTCACCCCCTTCCTCTCCCTCTCCTCTTGCTCTTGCTCTCTTCCCTCTTCCCTCTCCCTTTCCCCTCCCCCATCCATGCCTCTTTCCTCTCCACTCTGCTCTCAGCTTTACTCTCAGCCTCAGTTGGCGGTTAACCTTTCAAACTCACCTCGTTAAGAGTTAGTCGAGCACGATCGTCTAATCTACGGTTAATAAAATCTTGGGTTAAAGGCAGCGATAAGTATAAAAACTCCGTCGGACATTTCTTCATTATTGCGAATCTTATTTTGACGACGGAGTATTCGCGTTGAATATTCTTCGAAAATAAAAAAAATTACAAATTAAAAAAACGATTACGGACACTAAACGAGTGGCGCGGCCCAACGCTCGACAAAAACGGCGATTACCTTTAGCAAGAGGATGTCGGCGTCGGCGAGTTCGCAAATGGAATATTGCCACCAGATGCCCCATTCCGGTCTCCAGTAAACGAGGAGGAGCGGGAAGCCCAGGTTCACGAACACCCACACGTAGAAGAAGAAACTCTTCAGGAAACTCCGGCGATAGCCAACGCATTCCTACAAAAATGAAATTAAGTTTATTACATTTTATAATCTAGGTCCTAAGGCCCCCATTTCAACTGCGTATTAGGGAAGCTCAATTTAAGACCCTTCCGCAAAACTGTGGAACTCCTGTAGAAAAATTATGCCCTACATCCACTCTCTGATATCCGATAACATTTCATCGCTTAAGTGCGCGCAACATTCTCAGATGTCGACACGATACCGGAAATCGCAAATCATTCGATGGATACAACTAAATTCTTCAACATCATATGATGGATCCAACTTCACCGGATCTCTCAAGATTCCCCAGCGGTATCAAGAAGACATCAAAGTCTTCAACATCCGATGGATCCAACATTACCGGATCTCTCAAGATTAATCAGCGGCATCAAGACATGAAAGTCTTCAACATCATCCGATGGATCCAACATTACCGGATCACTTCCAAAATAAGAAAATACCGGAGAGTCCGGAAGCTTACGAGAAAGTCGTCGTCGTCGTCCGATCGAATCCGCACGGCAACTTGTTGAGCAGAGACCATGTTTTCGCCGAAGAGCAGCTTCCTCGACGTCCGATTAGAAACATCCGACGGCGGCACATGTTCCGCAGCTCTCAACAACTCGTCTCTCGCTCATTGTCGCCGCCGAGATTATACTTACGAAAGCGGGACTCTGAGTCAAGTGCTCGCGACCACCCAAGAAGTTCTCCGAAAGACGTAAACGAGCGAGTTTCACGGCAGCCAAAACCTCACACTTCGAGTTGCGAGGAAGCCGAAGACTCGCTCGAATCGGATGTTGTGCCCAAACAATTCATCCGTTTCGGAATTCAATAAAGTTTTTAACGACCGTAGTCGAAATAATTCACTCTCCGTCCTTGCGGCTCATTTGCTACCGGAGTACGAGAGATCATATTGAACACATTCGAGGACGAGGACAAGGTCAAGGTTCAGGAAGTGAAATTCACGGATTAAAAGTGCATTCGTACGTCAAAAGATGACGATGAGAATGGACAAATAACGTAAAAATGGCATAAAAGCCTTCAATAAAAAATCGTCCCACCCGAGAGCAACTCTCGAGAGTACTCTCAGGTGACTGTCTATTAACATAAAAATGGTATAATGGCCTTCAGTAAAACATCTTTACACCTGAGATAACTCGAGAGTACTCTCAGGTGACTATTAACATAATAATGGAATAATAGCCTTCAATAAAAAATCTTTACACTTGACAGCAACTCGAGAGTACTCGAAGGCGGCTGTCTATTCGAGAGTGTCGAAAGAAGTTGACAATCGCCATTAGCATAATAATAATAATAATAATAATAATAGCTAAAAATTCAAGAAGGTACTTTTCCGGCTCTCGATAGCACCTCTCAGGTGGTTGTCTTAATGCGAGTGTTTCTTACGCCTTCTCCAATCGAGAGTGTCGAAAAGAGTTGACAATTAGCATAATGATATTTAATATAGCTGAAAAAATTCAATAGCGTTTTCCTAGCTCTCGATAGCAACTCTCAAGTGGTTGTTTATTTGAGAGTGTACGTTTCTTACAAGTGGTGACCTACATTCCACAGATGTCACGTGCAGCAGGATTTACAGCCGTGACGTCATTTATTTTCTATTTTCATAAGTAGTATAGCGTAAACGGCACCCGAATACGACGTCATGCACGTGGAAGGAAAATCTGACGTCATGAAAAAAGAAAAACCTGCCGAAATCTACAAACTTCCGTTACTTATTGAAACATGACGTCATACGCGCATGGCGAATTTCAACGTTAGTATCATCATGACGTCATATTTTGGCACTATATTCTGTACTCAATTTATCCGCGGATTAACTATAATCCAGTAGGATTATCCCGCAGTTTAACCCTATAGAGATACAGGACATTCCCTTGATTTTAAATTCCACATTCAAAATTCGAATTCCACGTTCCAAATTCGAATTCCACGTTCCAAATTCGAATTCCACGTTCCAAATTCGAATTCCACGTTCACAATTCGAATTCCACGTTCAAAATTCGAATTCCACGTTCACAATTCGAATTCCACGTTCACAATTCGAATTCCACGTTCACAATTCGAATTCCAAGTTCACAATTCGAATTCCAAGTTCACAATTCGAATTCCACGTTCACAATTCGAATTCCACTTTCTAAATTCTAATTCCACGTTCACAATTCGAATTCCACTTTCTAAATTCTAATTCCACTTTCCAAATTCGAATTCCACTTTCCAAATTCTAATTCTACTTTCTAAATTCTAATTCCACTTTCCAAATTCTAATTCTACTTTCCAAATTCTAATTCTACGCATCGAATTCTAATTTCACATTCCAAACATTCAAAATTAAACATTCTAAAAATGAAAATATAGTACTTACCAAAAGTTCTGGCGTTCCATCGTTGATAACTATGCTATCTGATCCTTCCAATTTCGTGTACTGCATCGCCTCTGGATCTAAGTAAATCAGGAATTGGATTAATAAGTATAATCGCAATTTTGCTGAAATTTCAAATTCAGCTAAAATTTATAGATTTTACTTTAGTTAAAACAGCCGATTAGAATCCAATCTAAACCTTGTCAAAGAACGTGTAGAGCGACGCAAAGGGCACCTTTCAGAATGGTGAACTGACCAGCGTGCGTTTGAGTTAGGACCGTTTTTGGAACCGAAAGTAACGGTGGGAGGGGCCTTTTTGGGATAAGGTCATGTTGGTTGGATGGAGGCAAAGTTCCAAAGTCCAAAAGAAGCCAATGAGGATTAAAGACAAACTTGGACTTTGGTATGGATTAATCACTCCACTGAATAATTAATCAGGTCGATTAGTTTAATCAAGTAGCCAGGTGTTTAGGACATTTTCAATATGTATATAGCTACTTTTTCTAATAAATGTTAACAGTGGTCACGTTTTGGCTAGTAATCATAGCTAAAATCCGATTTAGCTAAAAATTAATCGCATTTTAAAATCATCAATTTTAAACGTTTTCAGCAATTTTTTTAAATTAGCAGTGGTCACGTTTTGGCTTAGTAATCCTAGCTAAAATCAGATTTAGCTAAAAATTAATCCAATTTGGCTTCTTTTAATTCTCAATTTTAAAAAATTTTAGCTATTTTTTAAACAATATTAGCAGTGGTCACGATTTGGCTTAGTAAACCATAGCTGAAATCCGATTTAGCTAAAAAATTACTCAGATTTTTTTAAATCATCAATTTTGAATATTTTTAGCTGGTTTTTTTTTAAACAATATTAACTGTGGTCACGTTTTAACTAGTAATCATAGCTAAAATCCAATTTAGCTAAAAATTAATCGCATTTTAAAATCATCAATTTTAAACGTTTTCAAAAAGTTTTTTAAAATTAGCAGTGGTCACGTTTTGGCTTAGTAATTCTAGCTAAAATCAGATTTAGCTAAAAATTAATCCAATTTGGCTTCTTTTAATTCTCAATTTTAAAAATTGTTAACTATTTTTTAAACAATATTAGCAGTGGTCACGATTTGGCTTAGTAATCATAGCTAAAATCCGATTTAGTTGAAAATTAATCGCATTTTAAAATCATCAATTTTAAACGTTTTCAGCAATTTTTTTTTAATTAGCAGTGGTCACGTTTTGGCTTAGTAATCCTAGCTAAAAATTAATCCGATTTGGCTTCTTTTAATTCTCAATTTTAAAAATTGTTAGCTATTTTTTAAACAATATTAGCAGTGGTCACGATTTGGCTTAGTAATCATAGCTTAAATCCGATTTAGCTAAAAAATTACTCCGATTTTTTGAAATCATCAATTTTGAATATTTTTAGCTGTTTTTTTTTTTAAACAATATTAACTGTGGTCACGATTTGGCTTAGTAATCATAGCTAAAATCCTACTTGGCTAAAATTAATCCGATATTTTTAATTGTGAGTCACATTTTGGTTCAAATTCCGATTAATGACAAGGGCCCTGAAGGATCAGGATTAAGGTCCGTTTAGGACAGGTCTTATGACTAGTGTGCAATATTGACCTATAATTATACTCCCCGCAATAAATGCCAGTTTAGACATCGGCCCTTCCGAAATCCTTGATGGCATTTTGAACAAAGGACACAAATGGAATTAATAGTGCTTTAGGAAAGGTCAAGGGTCTTTAAGTACTGGGTCAACACCCCTCTAATTAATCCTCGCAACACGTTCTAAATATGGCCCTTTGCCATTTGCCTGAACTTACCTCGACAGATATTCATTTTTTTCGCACTTCTTCATCCCAATATAAACGAATTTCGATTCAGCTAAACCAGCTGCTGAATTCAGACAGTGATTTATCAAAAACTACGATAAAATAACACAAATATCGCTGGTTTTTAGACTAGATTTGTAACTAATTAAAATAAAAACATTTTGCACAAAGTTTACAAACTCGTTTTAGCAACAGCTGTACAAGCATGGTTCGATGATGCAACACAAACAGGAATTCGGATATTAGGTTTTCTCCAACATTCTTGGCGAAGATTCTTGGTCGTCCGAATCTGAAGTGTACGGAGGCTGGTGAAGTCTGATGATGATATAAACACAAAGATTTCGAACCGTTAAATACAACAAACATCAATAAATATCACAATGATTTACTAAACACGATATTTACTCTCAACTATTACCTAAATGGAAAGAATTCTCGCCGTTAAACATACAGTGAAGATAAATAATCAATATTGTACGGAGCCTCCGAATGCTCATGAAGGTTATTGATGCTATAAACTTCAAGCTTTCTCGCAGTTTTAATCTATAAACACGAAGAGATTTTAAGGTTATCTATCAAAAATACGATTTTTTATCGCAGTTATCTTGTAAATGTAAAGAAATCTCGCCGTTTTATACCATAAATACGAAGTATCAAACTTTTACGGAAGCCCACGAAGGATAGCGATGCATTAAACACAAGTTTTCGTCGTTTTAAGCCTTAAACATGCAGATTTATCGTTGTTTATACCGCAAACTCAAAGTTTAATCGTTAATATTTATCTTAGAGCCGTGTATTTCATATGAAACTATTTTAAAGGGCACTTTTGAGAATTTAAAATGGAAAAATACGCTTTTGGGGTACCCTCTAGCCTTCACCAGGCTCCGTAAATCACCGCCATCTTGGGAGTCCTACGATTCAGTGCTTGATACTCGCTACTTTTGGATCACCAGCATTACGATCCTAATTATTACAGTTATTATTATCAAATATAATTAAAACAATGGATGAACACGGTAAAACTATAGCTACTAATTAAACTGTCATTATCATATTACGTTTCTAGTTAAAATACTCATTAAACTCGCGAATTGTGTTGATATACATACTCTCACGACCATGATTGCGGTCATATTATGATTAAGTTTATACTCTGGGCTTGGTAGAATGCAGATATAAGTATTAATTGATTAACAATCTTGATTACTAATAAATTAACAAATTGATGAATTTATAGTTTTTGGGCCCTGTCCACTGGCAACTATTCAATATCACTGTTTTTGTCGTTAGTAGGAAGTGAAGCCATATCCGCCATATTGGGAGGCTACGTTTAAATTCTACATTATAAAGAGAAGCATCCATTGATGCAAATTTTTATTATAAAATCATAAATATTGATTCATCGACTACAAAATGGCCATGACTGCATTCTAGGGTTTAGATAAATAAATTGTGGGATTTAAATAAATATCTTTTTGGGGGAACCACACCAGAAAAACCACTTGCGGTAATCGTTCCATTTGCTCTCCACTTTCAGCATTCTCCGATGTGGCCCTTGACCTGCTGATGGAATTCTTCGAAGTGGCCACACATTGTATATTATCCACTCGGAACATGTATCCGGAAGGAATTTTTCAAACCCGCAAGAAATACGGCATTCCGTTACGGGTAAACGGATATTAACCACACTTAAATATTTAATCGGCGAAAGTCTTAACGGTCCTTACCCGTAATCCGGTTCCAGATGTCCATTCATCCGGAACTGAACCAATACATCACGAGCTGCTTGAAGAGTGTGAGACCCATGTTCGTGAAAGACGAGGTTTATGCCCTTGCCGTGACAGTCTTGGGTCCTTCGGATAAAACGGTCGAGCGTTACTTGTTCCAAGTCGCCCAGATCAAAGAGGAAATAACGCCCTGGTAAGAAATCTAAAACATTCTAAGGTCCTTAACTCTTATCTAAATATTTGTTCGATTTAACCGTAGCACGCACCACTTGGCGGAGATGGAACGGATATTACGGGCGGTGTGTCTCAAGATATTGACATCCACCACAGAGTTACCGCCGCTTCCAAAGGGCAAGCTTAATTTACGGATATCAGAGTATCCGGATTTCAGAATATCCGAATAAATTTAGTTTCCCTAACATTTTTATTAATCCGTAAATTTCAGGATGTCACTTCGTGGTTCAGATCCACACGCGGGAATTAAGTCTGAAAGATCCACGGATGGAAATTGCGGATGAGGTACGGATTACTTGAAGTCTAACTTAACTTACCGCCGCATAAACTAACTATTTCTTTGTACGAATAGAACAACTACTGGATTCCCGCGGATACGGATCAATGCGGTACGAACCACCCGCAGATAATTCCTCTTAAGAGCGTACGTTCTTCGTTGTTCAAGGTACGTGCGGTTCCGAACCGCTAAACCGCAAACCGATCGGAACCTAAAAAATTCATCTCCTTGTTTTTCAGATGCAGACTTTCATCGAACTAAGCGGCGACTGACGGAACGGCGGCCGTTTTTCTATTTTATAAATAACCACAAAACCACTCGATAACCAAATAAAATCATATTTATATTCCTAATTACCCGTTATCTTCATTTGGGGCCTGCGAGCAGTAAAACAAGGACCGCAAGCACGAGCGAGAGTCCGGGGGAAAGCGGGGCACTTGAGGAAGCGGGAGGCAGCGTGTGGTACGAGGTTCTGGTGGCTGCGGTTTTGTCCACCGCGCAGTGTTCCAAGTTACTGCCGATGCAGGCTGCGTAAGCGAGGACGTGCGGAATGTAGTTCTGTTCCTGTACGCCCCTGAAGAGATGCGACATGGGGCCTCTGGCGTACACGGCTACGTCTTCACCGCCGTGGGTGTCTTCCACGAGCGGCACGGCCACTTGCGGAGTGAAGGTATCGGATTCTGCAAAAAGTGGGATCGAGCGTTACGCGAGTTGCTCCACTGTGCCGTAGCTGCGATCGGATACTTACCCGTGTCCACGAGAGACAAGTTGTAGCGCTGCGTGCCGTTATGCCGATATCCGGGACCGTTTGTGTACATCAGAGTCGTGTAGGTCATGTTATCGATGTCGGAGGTCCCTGCCAATCCTGGAAAAGGACACCTCGCGTTAAGTATTTTATCAACGGAACCCCTCACGCAACTCCCGAGATGCCACGTACCGAGAATGGAGTTTCCTCTCTCGGGATAGCCGTTAATGGTGAGGACGTGGGAATGATCGGCAGTGACTATGATGAGGGTATCCTCCTCGGCGGTCATCTCGACGGCAGCTTCGATGGCTTCATCCATGGCCACGGCTTCTTCCAACGAATGTCGGACGAGACCGTCATGATGGGCATGATCGATGCGCCCTCCTGCGATAAGGACAACGGTGAAATGGTTTGCGGTTAAGCCGCCTCGAAGCAATCGCCGAGAACAACCGGTGGACAAACCTGCCTTCTATGAACAAGAAGAATCCTTGCTGGCTTCTCTGAAGCCTCTGGATGGCTTTTCTGGTCATGTCCGCCAGACTCGGCTGATCGTTGGCCTCGGACGTGCCTCGATTACTATCGTAAACCATATGATTGTAGTCAAAAAGTCCTTCAGATTAAAATTGCACAATTGAAAAGCTGTTAAACTCGTAAAATGTAAAAAGCGGAAAGAAATTACCGCGATGGTATTCAAACTAATTCCACGGGAACCACGGAATCCAGTTTGAATACCACTGCTCTACCGTTCCGGCGGATGCTAGAATTACTCGGCCTCTCTACGGGGCATTGCAACACTTCTGGCACCGTCCGTTCCGGCAATCCGGATTTGGCTCACCCATGACATATTCCTCCTGCTTCGGATCCCAGGCGTCAAAGGCCTTCTTGGAGTCCATGTACGCGTGAGAGGCATTGCGGGATTTCTTATCCGCCCGCCAATCCTCGACGAGATTTCTGCCGTCTGCCCTCAGACCTCGCTGTTGCCTCATAGGATCCATCGTGGTCTCGGGTGTAAAATAGCCGCGTCCACCGCCCATGATCACCTAAAACAAAGACGGGAGACTCTGATATTGGACGATCCGTCTGCGGAAGGAGATTGCTAAAGGCCCTTACCTTGATGTCTCTTCCCGGCTTGTCTTCCACCAACTGCCTCGCAATGTCTTTACACCGGGATGCATTGGCCGGCATCTTGGAATCCGTTTCCCAGTAGCGGAATGCGGTGTGAGCGTACAAGCCGGCCGGAGAGGCATGGGTCACTCTGGTCGTGGTTACAAAGCCGGTCTCTTTACCTGAAAATCCAAGCCGGAGTTAACGTCGAATTCCCCGGTTAAAGAATTAAGACGACACCGGACTTACCCGCATCTTGAGCCCAGGCCAAGATGGAGGAGACTTCGGCTCCGATGGACGAGTTGCAGTCGCTGTGCTTGGTTCGAGCGTCCACTCCGATGGTCTCGTAGTTCGCTTTCACACCGCACAAGTAAGCCGTGGCGGTTCCGGCAGAATCTGGAACCTGCGTGTCCACATTGTACGTCTAGAACGAAAACGCAGAAGTCTGAATGGAGATTCTGATAAGAGCTTGACATCGGTCCGGTGTCGTATGTCAGTCAACTTAAGTCAATTCTTAAATAACCTTGCAATATTTTAGCTTTAAACCAACTGTACTTCAAGACCAACACAACGCAGGAGGACTGCTCCAGAAATGTCATCTGAAGTATTTGTTTTTGTCTATAATTAGCGAGCGACCGACTTACTTAATTTGCGTGCTTCGAGACTAATTTAGTAGAATCTAGGTCAATTAATTAATCATGCACAATTAGATCTAACGAGGAAGTTCTTTCATGTCCCGTCATCAGTCAATTAAAAGGCTCAAAAACGAAATTCAGACTCGAGACTTTAGGGCCTCTAGATTTAGGGATACCTTGACCAAGGCTAGATGCGGGAATTTCTCAAACTCCAGATATCCTTCTTCTCCGGCCATTCCCCTCTTCTGGCCCTTGAAAATCCTGGCTGCAGTGATCGTGGTGATGCCCATACCATCCCCCAAGAAGAACACAATGTTCTTGGCCACGTTTTCATTTGTCTTCATACGCAGGTTGGAAATAAGGGCCTCTTGTGCCAGCTTGCTCCAATGGGAACCTTGGGCTAAAACAGTCAAAATGTACAAAATTAGGACATTGGGATATCGTTAGATGGCGCTCCAGGGAATGTTTCTGGATAGTTTCCCCTGTCTTCTGTTCGTTTATAAGATTAGGTCCTTAGGACCTCTAGCCCTCTTCTCCAGAAAACCACGCAATCGTTCACAAAATCCCTAGATCTACAAAGACCGGAGTCTGAGATTTTGTTGACAAGGGGCTGATGAAGGGGTAGAGGCCCAACTCTTGGGTCCTATAGGCCATCAATGGAGGAGCAGTAAGGGCGTGTAGTCCTATGAAATGTGTAGACGTTTACGCCCCAAGAGCTTGAATATGGCCCCGACTTACCGAGGGAAATTTGGTACATAGGTCCCAGCTTAAATCCCGTATGTCAAAGGGCACGAAGGCTGCAAGCTGCCTAGTACAACCAAAATGCCGTACAAGATTGGGTTTATTATTCTTATTATTGCGTAAAAATCTTTTTGGGCTAACGGCCCCTTGGAAAGTCAACACAAAAGACAACAAAAAAGATGTCAATTTGAGAGCAGGATAAATGATGGTTTGAAATTAAATGAGGCGATTCGTGAGCAAACCGAGTAAAGGTTAGTAAGTTGAACGCGTCTGAAATGCTAAACGCGGATTATTACAAAAGGCGAGTGAATGGATGAGGACAATGAGTGTGTGTGCCATTGGCCCAGTGACCTTTGAGAGGCACCGTTAATGGAGGTTAGTGTCCGATTCCTAAGTGATTTACAAAAGGGTTAAATCAGAATCGTGATTCTCATTTAAATGGACTTCAGACATCATTGTGAAATTGAATTTTTTCCAAATCTCCATGGACTTTCGCCAGGGCGGCTATTCCATCGTCTAACCGCACGTAAAAAGAAGGACCCAGAGTAAGCATCCGTCTTGGGGCACGAAGGATTTGAGGGATTATGTCTACTCCTATATGTTGTTGTGTTTGGTGGTGGTTGGGTAATATGGGCCAAAGGCGACTAAAGCTAAAGAGGGCCCAACTAGTTGAGAGTTAATCCTGTAGAGGGTCTTTTCCGCACTTTTTCGAAATACGCGTTTGTACTTTTCGGAGAAAAACTAGGTCACTTACCCTGATATTCTACTTCGATTTCAACTGTTAATTCGGAATAATGCCCCTTAGGGGAATTTTAAGAAAGTAGGTTACCAATTATCATTTTTTCACCTTTTGTCAATTCAACAAATCTTGTTTTTGCATCGACATTTTTCAAGCGAGACACCCAGGAAGAAAAATTGTCACACGCAGTTAAGGGGAATTACAACCTTATCCCTTTCAATGGGTAAATTTGCAACAACACTCACAGCCAAACAAAATCATGTCATCATTTCTGGCACATGCTATCAGCACGTGCAGCATGAGAATGCAAATTATCGGACATTTTTCAAACTTGTTTATTAATTTTAAAAAAAATGTACCACTTCAAAGTGAAAACCAACAATATGATGCGCTTGCTGATCCATCAAGCTATTTTAAACAATTTTTATTTTTATTTAATCTCTTTTTGTTTGGCTGTGAGTGTAGTTGCAAATTTACCCATTGAAAGGGATAGGGTTGTAATCCCCCTTAAATCGCAGTACAAATTGTGCATATTTATCAAGGGCCATACGGCCTATAAGGGGGGATCTTTTAGAGGCAATTTTCCTGCACCACAACTCCAATTTTTTTTCTGCATTAAACATCCGAAGTTTTCCTGCAGTAAAAATACGATTTCGTCATTATTAATATACCATTTTTTTGTCATTACAAATCAAGACTAATTTCCTCATGAGGGTCCTTTCGAAGAACACTGGAGGTCCTGACCCATGCACGCTTCGAGGAAAGCAACTGGAATCGTGCCATGAATTTTCGGTTTCGGTTTTCCCTTTCTTAATTGTTTATTCCCTCCTTATTGTTACACCTGAAAACTGCGAGTAAATACAATTAAAATGGCATTCAAATTGACAACAATGTATACATAAAGTAAGAAACACGCGTCATTTCAAACAGAGACGTAATCAGTGTTTCAAAAACGGATGAAAATTTAAGAACCAGTGACGTCGTGCACGTGATGATCTTAACCTCGTGCACACGTGCCGTTCTTAATTACGTGCACACGTGATGTTCTTAATCTCGTGCTTTTTTTGAAATTCCATTGTTCTTTTTTTTAATTTTATAAAAAACAGGGATTCAGCTTTTCTTCCATTCTTGATGTTAAAATAAATTGTTCCCGTATAACTTATTGTTGAATACAGTTTATTTGTAAGTTATAACAACATTCAAAGACCGATTATGGAATTTGCCACGATGAAAAAAAAACGACCTAAAAGTTGTCCCGCACCGCACGGTCCAACAACTATGCAAAATGTCGAGGGAGGGCCCAATTTGGCACAAATCCGGTGTTTAGTGACAATAATTACATCAAATTTGATGGAAAACGCGAATTGTCACCCATTAAAATTGCTTTATACTTAGAAGGTGGATACGTTACGTAAGTGTACAATTTACAAAATTGCCAACTTAAGTGTCATTAAAAGACTACAATTTTATTCCGCAATCGTTTTTTGTGAGGGTGTGGTGTCTTAACACCTCACCTGGAAATTACTTTTTAGATTCTATTATAGTGCCGTGAGAATGACATTGTCATATTAAAAAAACAAAAACTCAGTGTCACCATGAGAGTATTTGGGCAGAAAATGTTGAATAAAAAATTAAATAGAATATCAAATTTTTTAAACCCAATGTAACTTGTCAATTTTACGAACTATATATAGTTTTCTCTCTATAATTTATACCTACAAATATCCTTCGATTTTTATATTGGAAATGTACGAATCGACTTTCATTATTTTTAGTCGAGTCATCTCCACTAAATTCGTGTTTTACAATTTTAATAAAAGGAGGTTTGACAGGAGGGCGAGGACATACATTTTCGCAACAATGGCGTCCGAATAAAACCCTTTATAGTATGTATGTGAGCCACGATTTCTTGAACATATCTGCATGCAATTAACATCCGCCATGCAGTCAACAATTAAATGTTATTATACTTTATATACGATAGTGTAGGATTGGGGGGGGGGGGGAGTAAAATTTTGGGTAATGGGGGATGAGGGGGGCGCAAATTTTGGTGTTTTGCCCTGGGCGCCAAATATCCTCGCTGCGCCACTGTTCCACCAGTCCACTCAAAAAAATGTCATAACGTCATGTTGGTGACGTCAATTTAAAACAGAAAAAATGCAAGTTAAGATATAACAGTGCTAAACAATTTGTTTTCTATCATTAATTAGTTTGGCATTATTACAAATCGACGTTCAATGACAATATAATCTTCGAACAATCGATCGAACACAATCGAAACACGTGGCCAGATTTCATTTCACTTTAAAAAAAAAAATAAGACAAAAAAACAACAAAAAAAACGTTATTTAAGATTTCATCGCGTTGCACATTCCCACATTAACTATATATATATCCTTAGAAACTAAATGGTCGATTAAGTAATATACAGAGCGAACCCTATCAATGGCAAGGGGTTAAAAGCAGAATGTCAAAGGTCAGTAAAAAATATTGAAAAAAAAAAAGAAGAAAACAGTCGTTAACGTCAATTGAAACATCTTTCTTTATCGTTTATAATCTAAACCACATTCATTAATGATTAATTAGCGACGAGGAAGACGCAATATTTGGTGTTTAGGAAGCTGATTTGCAAACTAATCGCTCGTTTAACGAGCACTTTGAGCGACTGCCAATTACAAAACTGATAATTAGTCAAATAAAAATAATCAACGAATAAGATAAGATGAATGAATGAAATGAAGTCACGATTCTGCTTTTACACGATATTTAAACAGTGGCCCAAATTGAATTTGTACAAATTTCAAAACCCCATTCACGAGAAAAACCACGCGTGGTTTATTTCCATATATACATTATGTATATAAATGAAATAAATCGAAACTAATTTTAAACTCTAGATAAGCTTAATTTCTTTTTTGATCTATTTTCTCAAGCGACTGGTTTGGAATAAAAACAACCTGAACAATTTTCACTCCATCTTAAACGAATTTCACGACTCCAGTTTCAGATGAAACTAAAAAAAAAGTAAACATAAACATTTGAACCAGTTTCTTAATTATTTTAAACTTACCAGGAAGTTAAAGCATTCCTAGTCAGGCTTTTCAGCGAATATAATATACTATTAGAGAGTGGAAGTACTCGAGTACGCCGAATACATTTGAGTACCGAGTTCAAAATTGAGTACGCATGTCCTCATAATCAGAACGATTGTTTTTAAAATTTGTTTCTGCTTGTAATAAATCTACTTTACAGTGCAAAAAATACAATAAAATTCCCTAAAAGTTTATTAAACTGTACGCGTTATCGGTACTCATACCATGAGTACATCTTGTCCGAGTCTGATGGCAATATTATACTCGTATGATTACTGAATATGATACGAGTACGAGTAGTATTGTAATCAGAATTGGGTATAATGTACTCATGAGTACGAGTACCATTGTACTCTTAATAAGTATACTCGTATATTCAGGAGTACATTTTGCCAAAGATTGTATTCCATTCTTCTAGTACTCATTTCATTTTATTACTGAATATGAGACGAGTATGAGTAGTATTGTAATTATATATAATTGGGTATAATTTACTCATGAGTACGAGTACCATTGTACTTTTAATCAGCGCTAATCAGTATACTCTTATATTTATAAGTACATTTTGTCCAAGCCTGAATACAACACTTCTCGTACTCATTTCCTATACGATTACTGATTCCATTGAACTTGTTACGGACTGTACTCATGAGACCAAGTCCGATTACTATACTACTGGTACTCACCGTTTTTACTATGTATATTCTGAATTTTTTTGAATGTATACGATTTAGCTTGAACTTTCCATGTATGGAAATTGGACCAGTTTTTGAAAAGGGAAACTATATATCCAGTACAAGAATCGCTGTGAAATCGATCGCATTTGAGGTTGTTATTTTTTTTCTCTCTCTCCTCTTTTTGGTGGCTATATTAAATACGAGGAGAGCTCAGTCCCGCAGGTGCCAACTGGGCTAAAAATATGATTTATGGCGAATTATGACATTTGAAATGACCTCCGCACCACATCTTATACAACTAGACCTACTATACGTGTATATACAGTTGCTTCACTGGGTTCAAAATGTTGATTCACGTACTCCTCACACACAAGAGATAAAAAGCGCTCGCGTAAAACTACTTTTAAATCCCCTCTTCGCACATTTTGCAAATAAAATTATAGCACACGAGGCTCACATTCATCTACAAAAAATCGATAAAAGATTTAAGAGATTAGCTCACCCTCCCTATAATATGCTATAATGTGCCCCATGTAAAAATGAATAAACCTCCCTAAAGTACTAACTAATACTTTTTTATTGGCCCCAATGATTTTATAAGCGAATATCCACAATGGAACTACAAAAAATATCAAACTAAGGGCATTCCCTATGCATATTTTTCACTGGTCCCAAAAGTATGCATTTAGACAGGTTCTACTCTAGTAAGTAGCGGGTTTTATAGAAATTATATATTTTCTTTATATATTTTTGCCTTGTTTATAGTGTGCAGCGAGTTCAACCACCTATTAAGAGTTTCCAATCTGTCCAGACGTTTCAATCAATCGAATTACAGACTATAAGAAGTGCAAATGATATTAGACAGTGACATAAAGAATCTGTATAACCCTAGCCTAATCTGTCTAATTCAAATTGGCTCACTCACCCTAATAGCGTTCGTTACGATCTGTAGTGTCCGATAATTGATTTATTCATTCATTAAACACGTATTTCAATACATAAAATTTAAAATTCCTACGATTTTTACAGCATTTTTCATGAGAACGATCCAATATGTCGCCAATTTCTCAAAATAGAATTTTGGGAGGCCAGAATGGAACGTGAAGAGCTTTCGAATTCGGTAGCATGCAATAGAGGCAAAAATACACGACAGAAAAGCTCAGAAACTGTAATTCTCGTGGTGCTATTGTAATAAATATTGCCAGGGAAGTTGTAACAGCAACTCATATATAGAAATTTCCATATTTGTATAACGGAATACCAGAATGGAATGCGTCGAGCATTCAAATATTCTAGACACCATAGCCTAAATTGACGTTAAATAATTATTTACCCCGCGATTTACAATTTTTAAGATCCTTGGCAATCCGTCAATGAAAAAACACCCCAAAAAAAACAAAAACCGCTAAGAAGGTGTAAATTCAACTTGGAAAGAATCCAATTCGAACGAAGATCCGAATATTCGGAATTTTTTAGCACGCGCAGGCGTTCCAAAAAAACTTATGGTGTCATTAATTAATTACCTATTCTGGATTTTTTCCTTAATAATTTCTAATAATTAAATGGAAGATTGATTAATTTACAAATTTGGGTAACTAGGGTCGGCGCCAACAATCGCCAAATTCACCTTTGACCCAAGGCGCGTACGTAATCTTAGACCGGGAAGTGTGATCGTATAGCGGATAAAAACGATATAAACCAAGAAAAAGTAATTTTAATTTACCTTCTGCTGGATTATGCTGGAATTTGGTTCTTTTATTTCCTCCGCCTTGGCTTCTCACCGAATTTAGGAATGATAAAATGAATAGGAAATGTAGAAAAATGCCGGCTAAAATCGAGAAATTCATGTCTCCCGACTTTGGTTTTTAAGAGAGCGTTTGAATAATAAAATAGTGTATCTAATACATGGAGAGAGGAGAGAAGTACGATACACCGACGAAGAACCGAAATAAAATAATAGTAATAATATAAAAAAAACCACTGACGAAAAGACGAAGTCGACCTACGGCGCCAAGGAAGAACTTCAGTTTAAAAAAAAACGCCGCACCACACAGGAGCGACGACAGCGCCATCTAAGCGACCATGGCGCCACCTACAACGGCAAAGATGCGCGCAGGGGGGCACCTCATGCAGTATTAGCCTAATTTCGCCCTTTTTAATTTTTAAACGAACAGGGCGCCACCTACCAGAGTAAGGATGCGCGCAGGGTGTCTCCTCAAGCGGTATTGGCCTAATTCCGGCCTTTTGATTAAGCTACTTTAGGGACTAAAAATTACCGTATTGACATGAAAACTACTGATCTTTTAAATTTCTACACGTTGTGGAATTTCTGCTTGTTGTTATTTCTGGTCGGGATGCTGGTTTATTTCATGTTTTATATAACTTAAATGTTGGAAAGTTGCCAAGTGGGGTTTTTATCGTTGAAAATCGCCAAGGTCAAGGTTCATATGCATGGTGAAGGAAAAATCACTCAATGACTGGGAAAATTAATTAACTAATATCTTTTTAACCAGTTGCCTTAACACTAAAATCCTGCTCAATTTTGATATTTGTGCTGATCTACAAATATGGATGCGTTTGAAATCAGAGATGCAAAACGGGAAGACTGCGTGGCAATACGACAGTTATTACAAGTTAGTTAACGCCTCCTTAATTATAACTACTGGTTATTACATAAATTTTAAAAATGTGTGTGTATATGTCGTTATAGGAATTGGCAGAATACGAAAAAATGCCCGATGATGTCAGAATCACTGCTGATGGTACGTTAATTAATTTGATGTCAGTTCCAAATTTCATTCAAATTGAAGCATTTTTCCAAAAGTTGTGATTTTTTTTATTGGGTTCTACTTTTTTATGACTCACATTGTATGTAATTTCTCGCAGAATTAATCGCCGATGGGTTCGGCGACGACAAATTCTACCACGCTCTCGTGGTTCAGCAGAAGTCCGTTACCTCCGATGCCGGTAAGCTTCGTAGGGACCTCGATTGATGTAAATGACCGTGCCTAAGAAAGTAAATTTCTTGTTTCGTTAAGATCGTATCATCGGCTATGCCTTATTTTTCTACACTTATTCCACGTGGGATGGCCGCGCTGCTCAACTGGAAGATATTTACGTACGAGAGAAATATCGAAAGCTGGGAATCGGCACGGAGCTCGTCAAAACGGTGGCTAAGGTATCGATTAAAAAGTCTTAAGGACAATTCTCGAGAAACGTTATTCCCTCTGCTACATTTTTCAAATTTTGTGTTTTTTTTCCAGACCATTCGAAAGAAAGGCTGCAAGAGGCTCGATCTTCACATTTTGGACTGGAACACGCCGACCATGGAGTTTTATAAAGGTCTCGGCGGTTGCGACTTGACTGTCAAGGAAGGCTGGAACCTCGTCAGGTTCGCGAAGGAAGCGTTGGACGCGATGTGCGAACTTAGGGCCTGAAAACGTTACGTGCCAATGTAACGCCCGTTCCAGAAATCTGAAAGCAATATTATTGCAATCGGAATTGGCCGTGTTAATCGCTAAAACCTATTAACGTAACTTGATAAAATCTAAAAACAATTGGGCCTGGCCGATTCAATTCAACTCGGTAGTCTGGTCGTAACTACGTTTTATTCTAATAGTTCATTACGTTACAACCCTTAATTTCTGTAATATTACGTAAACACACACATATGTTACGCACAAAAATAAAAAGTGATATCTGACCCATATATCTGTACATATTATACAATTACTTCTATTTAAATAATGTGACTGGTTCGTTAATAAAGCTTCCTTCGTTAAGATACGTGTGGAGCTCGGTTCAAAATTTGTCGCTAATTAAATAACGGTTAGTTTGACGCCTACTGATATTTCTTGACGCGTATACTTGACATAGACGAAAAAAATGTACACTCGTTTTTAAAAAAATATTATCACCGTGAATGTTTTTTGTGTTTTGTTTCTACGAATCTTGGAGTTTTTTTGGAATCCGAGCGAAATCTCTCGTTATTGCGAAGGTTCGTTAACGTCTCTAAATCCGTATGTTATTTCTAATAAAACAGTGAGAATGTAAAAGTTGGGATTGACAGGGGTTTGAAAAGTTTAAAGTGATACTAAACCTCATACGTTGTCGAGTGAGGTTTAAGGCCCCAAAGGCATCTTAAGCTAAAAGGGCCCTACACCGATATTTTAGTATAACCATATTTTGGAAACTTTAACGACAAACTCGTTACTTGCCGCTAAAGTTTGAAAGCGATGTGTACGCACGTTTACTATAAACGGCAAAATACGAGGTTTAGGACCGCTTTAAAGGTTAACGAGTCGCGTCGAATCACCCGAAAAGTTGGGATTTCGTAATGGAAGAACGGTAGAAAGGAGAGGAGGCAGTTCGAGGCTGGAGTACTTTCGACTGGGAGAGACATGCTTTTTCCCGGCATGGTCGACTCGGTGGGCATTCTGTAAACTTTAACGGACAACAAAGAACTTGTTAACCTTTACGAAAGGAGGAGAAAACGAAGAGTTAAAAACACGATCGAGTTCAAAGTTATGGAATCCGAAACGAATGTACTTGGCAAGTTGTCCGTACGTCCTAAAGCAGTTTCGTATTTCTTCAAAATCCTTATTGGGGCAAAACTAACGAAATACCGAAAGTATCCGATTCGTGATATCTCGCGCTCGTGAAACTTACGTCACGTTCGGTGAGTTTTTTCTAAACCGTGGTGTGGATCTCGGTGCGAGACGCTTTTCCCAACATCGCGTTTTCGCCAGTGCCGTGGAATGTCTTTGCCTCTTTCTCCTCGTTGTCGTCGGCCTTGGAAATGATCAAGGAAGAGCGCTTAGACTTGCTCTCCTCTTCCTTCTCCTCCTCTTCTTCCTGCTCTCGCTCCCCTTCGTCTTCCTCAAGTCCGTTGTCGACGAGGCTGTTGATTCCGTGTTGATTGCCGCCCAAGTTGAGCGTTTTCATTTCGATGACGTCGATTACCTGAGAGTCCCGAGACGATTGTTTGTGATTCGCCAAGGATGCGGAATCTCCGTTCGGAATCACGCTTTTGGCAATGACGGGACTGTTTCCCCTGCGTCCGCTCCCCTTTCCGGAGACGATGGCCACGATGACGCTTCCGCCATTCGAAACGTCGTTGTTTGCCGCCAAGGAAACCGCCGCCTCTTTTTTATCTTTTTCCTTTTGATGCTCTTTGTCCTTGCCTTTTCCTCCTATTTTCGATATCATCCTTTCCAGCGGAGCCTTTCCTTTTTCCTTTCCTCCCTTGGCGTGCGCGTGCTTTCCGTCTCCTCCGTCCTCCGTCTCCTCGCTGATGGTGGCCAGGGACTTTTGCTGAGCGTCGCTCGGCTCTCCGTCCTTGCTGGCAGAGTTTTGAATGGGAATGTCGTCTTCGAGAAGAGAGAAAAAAAAAGGAAAAAGATCATTATCGGAACGGGAAGATCGCGCAATGCACATTTAACGACTTTGAAAACCCCCAAAAAAATAAAAATAAATTCAAGACTACTTTTCATGCATCTTCGATAAATACGTACTTTGCTTAATGTACTAAAAACTTTTCCGAACGTTACCGTGCCTCGTGCAAAACCCCGCCGGCTGCTAAAAACTAAATCCGCAGAAAGCCATGCCGAGATGGGGAGAGGAGTTTTCACGGAAGGAGTCGTTCGCCGGCATTTCACGACACGGCACTACATTCAGGACACACGAAGGGTTTTTTTTGACCGGGATGCGGGAACAGCTAGCACCTACTATGGATGCCCCTGAAATCAAAGCTGCACTTCTGTCAATTAGCCAGCGGTCAGAAGCTGCTTATGATCATGCTGCCAGCTAGCCGCGTCTTCGTCACGGACTTCCGCGAGATCGTCTGACACGGGACACACGGGAACCGCCGCAAAACGGAAAACAAAAGAATGAGCTTTTTAAAACGCAAACGACCAAATCGCCGCTTGGGGAGAAAAAAGCCTTCTCTGACATGCGGCGGGCGAACGGGGTTTATCACTTTCGGCAAAATTCATTTTCCACGTGCAAGTTGTGCAAAACCACCGACCACATTCGTGCTATCTTTCTCTCAATCATTCGGCTAAGGTGAAGACAATTTGCTCGCTTCTTCCCCGTTTTAATAAATCACGCTGATCGTAAAACTCGTATTGCCTTATGCGGAATGACTCTTCCGCCAGTAAAGTGATATTGCCGATGCAGAGTTCCATGGAAGAGGATTGTTCCACGTGAGGTCATATAAGTTTTACGACCAAAACTCCCCACACATTTAGCATTTTGGTATTGCCCACTTAAAAATATCAATCCCTCTCGTGTTTGACTTGACTAAAACACTTCCGAGTTGGCCGATATCCAAAAAAAAGCAGACCTCTCGTCCTTGTCAACGATCTTAGATAAATCTAAACTCGAGACTAAAAACACTTGAAGGGGGCGATAAAGACATAATCGGCGAACACTCACCCGGCAATTTCTTCGTCCTGAAAGAAGCATTGGTGATGATGGATTTCGAAACCGTCGTTAAACTCGTGGATGGGGATATCGAAATGCTAATTCCCATCGGCCCGTCGTTCGGCTGTCCCGAAGGCCTTGTATGGAAGGAATTGCGAACTCCGTTGGTGACCTGAAGAACAAAAGATAGCGTTCGAGCACTCGGACTTCGGGCACGGAAAACGGCTAATAAGTTCGTCGAACGTGGTTTACCAAAAGCAAGTCTGCCATCAACTCTTGACTCGCACGGTTGTGAATGTCGTCCAGAGCCTGCAATCCGATGGATCCTAACCCGTTAAACCTTCGGTAGAAAGCGAGACACGTTATTCGCGATACTTTCCCTTCAAAGCCTTTAAACGCTATACTCACATCGAAAAATAAACTCCGTGCAAGATTTCCAAAAGAAACGAAGAGTTAAGCGGTATTCTGCAAACTTGGGGCTTGGAATAAGGGTTGCCGAAAATGGTTTCGTTGCCGTAGGATGCTCGATGATGGTTGGCTTGCTTTCCGAATCCTTGCCTCGTTAATCTGGATTACAAATGCGCCGATTAAACGACGAAACGGCAGGACGAAAAATTAAATTATGCCGTCAACACGTACCTGGTGCACATTTTACAGAGCGAGTGCAGAGAAGACTTCCGTAGAAAACTAAGATTGCGATTGTAAAGGTTCAGTAAGACCGTCATTACTTGCATTCTACAAAACGAGAAAAAACCCATTATAACCACTAGATGGTGCGCAACTCGAATAAGACCAAATAAAAACTAGATAACAGTTACTGAATAGATCTCTTATCATTTGCTCGATTCATCGCTAAATACGCAAACCGTCGAAACGATAAAATTCCTCCCAGTAACCATATAAAAATAGTTTACGAATCCAAAAATACCTATTCTGGGCGTTAAGGTTTTCCACCTGATTAAACGGTCCGATGGCGATGACTTGGCTGTCTCCCTTTTCTAAGCGCGACAAAGAGTTTTCGGTGAGAGTTGCTGATGCTGCAGAGGCCAGGCTTGTTGGCTGTGGATTAAATATTTTCAGATTGCAGTCTGACATTAGCTCTCCCAAATCAACCCTCGTTTTCAGCTTACCAAGTGATATATCGATGGCTGAGCGATGGAAGGCATCCGGAAACTATGAACTTTAGGTTTTCCCTTGGCATCGACAACTTCCTAAGATGAAACAAAAACAAGCTAATTATAAGATGTGCATCACTACTATCGTAAATCTTTCAAAAAATACGAAAAAATTACCAGATTGTAAACCCCTAATAACAGAACCTCGATGCACTTTATGTTCTAGAAAACAAAAATAGCAACATGAGTACGAATACATTGTCGTAAATTGCTGTCAAATGCTACAACTTATATATATATACTTTTTTATCCCCTTGAGCGAGGGAACATAAACAGGCCGTTATCATCGCGGGAAGATATTGTAACGTGAATCTTTGTAGCTCGACATCTCGCGAGCGATAAAAGCTGAAAAGCTGATTGCAAACGCCTTCCAATACCTTTAAAAAAACATTAGCCGTTGAATTAAGAAACTGCGCAATTAAACCGCAATGAAATAATGAAAGGAAAATAGCTTACATCGTGATTTTTGCTCTTTTCCTCGAATACGGAAAATATTCCCTGGACGAGATCGTTGTTGTTTACTGTAGTGCTAGTAAAACTACGGGACTCGGATGGGCTTAAAGCCTGAGGGTACAAAAATACCACGATCGATAAAATGCAAATGCAACGAAAATTCATAAAACTTTCAATAAAACACGTGGCTGGATACAAGAAGTAGGTTGCGAGCCAATTTTAAAAGTAACCATAGCGATCTTACAAAAAAACGAGGCGACAGGTTTCATATTTATCGAAGTATTGCGGGTGAGTGCGAAATACATGTGACCCAGATCGAACACTTTTTGTTTACCCTTCTTGATAGAATCACTCAACCCCGAATTATGGATCGTCCAAAGCATATCAATAGCGATTGAGATTAGTTTTTTTTTTACAAATTTAGGTTTTGTAGAATCTACGCTGTAACATTAAAAAATTCATTAACTTTTCTAATCTATAGGGATTAGTTTAACCTCATGCCATTAAACTCTAAATACGAGGCATACACAAGCTCGGATTCACAACGGACCATTACTTAATCGACCGTTAAATTTCCATCCATTTCTAAAGGTTTTTTAAAATTAAAGGACAATTCCCTTATAATCACTGTCAGGAAGGAGGGTTGTTATATCAGGCGACTTTAACCCGTTGGTTTGCCCATTTTAAGTGGGTTTCACCACAAACAATTACTTAATCGACCGTTAAATTTGCATCAGTTTATACGATACCGAATCTTACCAATATCACACTAAACAGCTGACAAACACAATCTACAAAAATGACGGTTAAAACACAGAATCTGATTAAACTTGCCTTACAATCAGCTAGCCATTCACGAACTATAAGTTCAGCCATTCCACAACAGCATTATACTTGGATTGAACTTCCTCCTAACTTTGTTTAGATCAATTATAAACTGAAATAAAATAGGATTGTACAGAAAATTATAAAATGTCTGAATATGTGAAATGGAACTGATATAGAAGCCAAATATAGGCCAATAATTGAAATTAATAGATGTGAGATAGGATCGTTAATGTTGCGTGACAAAACGTGATTGTTGCATTATCTTAAAATTAATCGCTTTTAATTAAATTAAAAGCTTTTTTGAGGAAATTTGTGGGTTTGTCCCAGGGGCTCGAGCAGGAATGAATGCCGCAGGGCGTATTAGGCCTAAGCCAACTCACCGATTACGAATGTTTATTGCGGTCAGCAACACGCCGACATGCTCGTTTTAAATCGATGATTTAAATACACTTTCGTCTAATTCATATCAGTGATGTGAAGCAAAATAACTGGCAAAAATACAAAGCTGCAAAACAAGAAGACACAAATCAGACATATTGGAAGAAAATGCAGAAGCTGATGAAAGTAAGCCGGCAGTCGACATAGTGTTTAATAACGAGCGTGTAAGCCGGCAGCCGACACAAGGGGGTCATTCAAAAACATCTTCTTTTTTGTTACCATGACAACGACAGCGTCCAAGATGGCGTCTTCAACTGAGCGAAATTTGAAAATGGCTCACAATTTGGCGGATAAAATACGAACCGAAGATATTCAATTAAAATCGGAAAGCAATATCGATTTTTCTGGACTTCTTTTATCACCTTTGGTACTTGAAGGGCTTAAAAATGCCGGATTCGTTCGGCCATCACCGATTCAACTGGAGGCAATTCCCATAGGGAGATGTGGAGCTGGTAAAAAACTATTGTTAATTCGGTTAAAAAACTATATAACAAAACATTTCACAGTAATGACTTATAAATTATTTGTAGATCTGATAGTCCAAGCAAAATCAGGCACCGGTAAAACTTGCGTGTTTGCTGTGGTTGCCTTGGAAAGCATCAAGATAGATATCAGGCAAGTGCAGGTAAGATATATCGTGTAGTTTTATGAACAACGTGTGCTTGTTTGTTTGTTGATGAGGTGGAAGAAGGCAGAGGTTTCTCACCTGTATGTCAAGTCACTACTGACGTAGAAGCATTCTCCTGAGATGACATTGATTTGCTGACTGTAGGGTACGGAGTTGAATTGTTTAAAGTTGTTAAAATTGTTCAGAAAACTCCTAATTTTCCAGGTGCTTGTTTTGGCCCCTACGCGAGAAATAGTCGTTCAAGTTCATGAAGTTGTTTCGTCGTTGTCGAGTGCGATGCCGTCTTTCAAGTGCGATTACTTCATCGGTGGAACTCCGTTTGCCGAAGATAAAATCAAAATTAAAAAATGTCAAATGGCCATCGGGACACCAGGTATTTGAGAAACAATTATCCTTAAAACTCCTGCAGTTTGGGAATACATTTCTGCGATTATTTAGCCAATATTGGCAAAAGTAATTAATGTTTTGTTTTTCTCAGGACGAATTCAACAGTTAATTCAAGAAAAGGTGTTGAAGACTGACGCCATTCGTTTGTTCGTCCTAGATGAAGCCGACAAACTTTTAGAAGAAAGCTTTCAAAATAGCATAAAGTAATCGAGCCGATTCCGTTGTATCTTAAATCGTCTTCGACCGAATCGTAGTCAAATTCAAAGGCATGTTTTGTTGTTTTCTAGTTGGATTTATCACAAGATGCCGTCTAGCAAACAGATGCTGGCTTTATCGGCGACTTATCCGGAATCTCTGGCTCAGTTGTTGGCGAAATACATGCAAACCCCGACTTTCGTAAGAATGAACGAAAACAATCCGGCTTTAATCGGTAGCTAACTTTCTTCGTTAATTCCTCATATCCGTTCGTCCGCATCAATAATGACACGTAACGAATCGTTTCAGGCGTGAAGCAGTTTTACAAAATCACCGAATTTCATCCGTTGCCCACTAAATCATTCGAGAACAAAATTGCTCACGTTTTACACGTGCTATCTTCGTTATCCTTCGGCCAGTGCATCATCTTCTCCAATTATCAGATGAGGTAACTGTGACATGTTTCGAGTAGAATTCAATATTTGTAATCATATATATTCAACAAATAGTGGCGATACCTTTTATGTTGCAGAGCTCAAGCGTTGTGCGACAGGTTAAATGCCCGCGGTTGGCCCGCGACGTACATTTCAGGCAAAAAAGAGCAAGACGAGAGACTTAAAGCAATTTCGAGTTTGAGGCAGTTCAAGTGCAGAGTCCTCGTCTCCACAGATTTGGTGAGGCTATTTTAAAATTCGCGATTGTGATGATTTCAACAATTATCCGATAATTCGTTCATCACCTGTGAATCTTTACAGACTGCCCGTGGCATAGACATCGAAAACGTGAATCTCGTGATGAATCTAGACGTTCCGTGGGATCTGGAGACATATTTGCACAGGATAGGCCGTGCCGGAAGATTCGGTAAGCAAACGATAACTAATCTGCAAAGAACAACTTATTGATCTCGTTAACGTTCCATTATGTGCTTTGAAGGATCGCACGGCATCGCCATTACGTTCGCATCCGGCGGAGAAGAGGAAATCCTCTTTAGAAACACGACAACAAGCGGCAACCTCAAAGTGGCTCAGCTCCCAGGTTATACGCAATTTTGAAATTACTCAAAATTTGTTGTAGCCGTTGATTCCTCCGGTAACCAAGTGTTTTAACGTCGTTAAAACAGATAAAATAGGAGCGCATCTATGGGAAAGCGTGGCTCTCAACGTGGACCACGAAGAAAACGGCATCGACAACTTTGAAGCTAACGGCGTTGTTTCGGTGGAAGAAGTTTCCCAGAAAACGTAAGGAATTATCGTGATACGTCTTTCTTCGCTTCATCTAACGTAGTTTTGATTATTTCTAGACCTCTAAAGCCTAACGTTGACCGTAGTTCTGGCCATAGTCGTCCGGTTAAAGATGATAATGCGCCATTAAGTGCCATGCAGATAGAGGTTCTCAAACAGGATCTCAATCTGAAGCTGGAAACGGTGGGCAACTTGAGAAAGCGAGACAGGGATGTTTCATCTGCAGCTGGAAATGTGGCAACAGTTGAAAATTCGGATGTGACATTCGATGATCTGGAGAGGAAAGAAACTGAGATTCGCTACGACAACTTCGAAGAGGAGGAGAAAAACCTTGGCGATTTCTTGACCGCCAGCCGCAAATCTTGCAACGTTTGCCTCGGAGCGGGATTCGTTATGCATCCGGAGAAATATCTACCTGGTAACGACGAAGACGTACGAATAATAGTTAATGGTTGGCATAAGTCGATTATCGATAATGTCAAAAACTGTGGATCAAAAGGCGATCAAACCGTGATGCTCGATACCCTTTCCGAGATCCTCGACTGTCTGTTGGAAAATCCAGACGCCAGCGTAACATCGGTGGCCGAATATGTCTCCGGAAACTCAGATGCAGTCGAAAGCGAATATTCCAGCGAACTTTCGGAATCGGAATGTACTTCTGGAAATCCAGATTCAACCGAAAGCGAAGATTCGGAAGACTATTCATCGGCAGAATCCCAGGCTCTTCTTCATCAATTTACCGAGATGAAAGAACTAAGCACCGCTGTTAAAGACTGCAGTTTGCGGAGAGATGAGGAAACTTTGAATTTATTGGAAGAAGATGCATCAACCGCTCGTCCGATGTTACCAACGTGTCATTCTTCGAGACCTGGACATCGTTATTACGAGGAATGGTTGCGCAATTTGCACACCACCAAGTATACGATTTGGTATTCCGAATATATGCGTCAAATGCACAGATATCGAAAGCAAAAGAATTTTGAAGTCCGATAAAACGAATAATCAATTAAAGCGTTGTTTGTAAATAAAATGCACTGGTGTTATTCTATATGTGACTTCAGCGTGATAACTTATTTACTTTTAAATTTAGGAAACACGGCTTTTCTTACTTACAGGTTTTCTTACCAATGCCGGTGGTCAAGTGGGTGGTTACGTGCTTGCATCTCGATCCAAACAGGTGTTCTCAGCACATGATTGATGCAGTCGCCAGTCGATCGTACGGGATGGCCATCGTCCGATACCTTTCAGTGAAATAAAAAACCGGTCAAAGCAAGAAGTGAGTGGTGCAACGTTTATTCGGTTCATTGGCGGGGGAGAAAGGGATGTTTTTTTTCTGATCTCCGTAATAATTCGTGGTTTTAAGCCACCGGAAGGAGTGCTTTTTCTTTCGGTCTACTCGTCATTTGGCACAACAACATCAACAAAGTTTCGAACGAAACACAACGAGAAAAACGAAACGCAATGAATCAACACGAGATGAATCGAATGGGTGAGGCCTTCGTTACTATTATCACAGCTTCGATAATGAAAATTACAAATAAAAAAACTGTCGTTAGTGGTTTGTTTGGTTTACATATAAATATAGAAAATATGCGCGAAAAGGAGTATGTATACATATATATATATATTCTGTGACCGTTCCTCGGGATAGTTAAATGAAGCTTGCCCGGCAGCATGATTATTTAAGTGAATAAAAACTTTGTTTTTAAGCTTAAAAAGACGGGTTTTACCTCCGCCGAAGAAACTTCGTCTTTTTCCCGAAAGTCGGTTCGGCTCGTTAAAAAATTTGGGGAATCTGGAAGAAGAAATGCAAAAAAACAAAGTCGTAATACGAAGCTTCGATAGACAACTTCCTCTGCAATTTTGAATTTGGTACGAACGTAACGGCCTCTTAATACACACAATTCCCAGTTCATTCGAGTGCACGAAGACTACGAAAATATCTGCAATTAGTAATATCAATTGTGCGAATTCTCCCAAAAAAAAGAAAAGCAGTTTTCAGATATTTTCGGTTTTCAAAACACTTTTAGCGTGAATGTGCACAACTTGGGTATTAAGGATATAAAGGCCCCGTTATTCTTAAAGATACGGACAAATCGACTGCAAAAATGGGTATCCTCTCTCACAACGGAAAACTAACGAATCGTGCACAACATAAAACATGGAACCAACTTACGCGATTATAAACTTTTCAATAAATTAGCTAAGACGAGCGCCTGTTTGCGGCAAAATCGAGTATCAAAAAAATGATAAATCCGGGATTTGTGCTCAAGTGCGCGCAAATTACCTTCCGTTTACAATAAATATGATTTTGTCGAAACCCGCCTTCGTCTTCCGCTTTTCCCATTTCGACGATGAAACGGGTTTTTGAAAGCCGGCCAAAAAACTTTTTTTGACATCATTTCGACAAAACGCTTGCCAAATGCAATCGATATTCGTCAAGAGTCCCACAATAATCTCCTTCGTGATTTCTTCGGATCGTAGGTACTCGCGCAGGTCTCGTTGTAAGATCTCCCGTGGCAATTGCTAAATCCCCGAATCTTTTTAGTCAAATTGCTAAAATGGCACGTTTTGTGCCAACTGTTTTTTTTTTTTTTTAAATGTAAAGGGCGGCAAACGCCAGCATTTTTCAGCCAAATCCGTGATTCGATTTCTAACTAGACAACTAACTTACTGGATTTTACTAATTTTGATCAAAAATACGATTTGAAACACGCAGTAACCAGACTTACGATTCACCGGTGAAGTTGTTTAGCGGGTGTAAATTGTAACGAGGTTCATTCGGCGACGAATTTGTCATTTTTAATTTTAACGCATAATTGCAATGTTATCTCCTTCGGAGGTAGCCATATTGTTTTGAAATTTAACCATCTCTGATTGCTCGAGATTGTTAAGATTGTCCATTCAAAAATCGTTTCAAAACTTGACAGAAATAGGAGCTTTAGCTGCCCTTTCCACGCATTTTACAACAAATTAACACAGCTTCCAATCGGAGAACAGTTTCTTCAAAATTGACGAGATTTTCTCAGGATCTCGAGCGCGGTGCCGGATTCAAAATAGCCGCGAGTCGTCTAACATTATTTTTTCCGGTACAAAATATGTGGTATAAAAATAGAGCCAGCCGGGTTCGATTTCAACATCGTTCGTGACCCCCGATAGCTGCGTTGGCCGGCTTCTTATTGCGATTTCATGCGGGTTGACGAAACGAGAAAAAAAAACAGACGATTTCCGACGATTCCACAGTTCGGAGCATTTTCGGTGAAAAAAACAACCCGAAAGGAGTTTGATTGTCACGACTCCAAATCCTTTTTATCGGGATGGCAAAAAGGCAACTTAGTCGGAGAGGAAGGTAGAGCGAGCAAGGAATGTCTTCTTTTTGAGGAAAAAATAACCCCACTGAACAGATCATCCATTCGTTTCCTGTGTAAAAGATAATACTTTGGTGAAATATCTCAACTTTTAGTCATAGGCACCGTTTTTTAAAAATTCTGGAAACTTTCATGTTCAACAAATCAAGTTTTGCATTTTTTTGGATCACTGAGATGAGTAAATTGATTCATCGTCGCAATGATCCTTTAACGGATGATTATTATAAAACCATCAAAATATTCTTTGGCTATCGTCTTAGTGCCATAACTTCAAATACTATCAAATTTTTTGAAGATTAAAAAAGTTGATGTTAAAAACGGAGTAACCTGCCGATTTCACATCTGCATCTGCATCGAAAACCGCAAGCGGTTACGAATCAGTCAATAATCTTTTTTTTAAAAAAACCAGACGTCTCCGCTCGTTTTGACCCTCCTCTCCTTTGTATCGTACACGTTTTGTCTCGTTAAAAAGTTTTTCGTCCTCCGCGACGAGAGCTATACCCAGCACCCGCGTGATAAAGTAGCGGTAACATCGGCTTCGAGTGCACCGCACGCACCGGACTACGAGCGAAATTTTTAAAGAAACGGATTGCAGAGGACGACAGCAGCCGTAAACTGGATTTGACTTATTTTTTCGGATGTGCTTTCATCCAACTGGACCAGATCCTCATCCTTGGTTATGCCCTGGAGGGAAATGGAAGTGGGGGAGTGTCTCTCCGTTCCTGCCCTCCGTGGACACTTCTCGTTAAAAAAGAAGCAAAAATAAAAAATTCGTTTCGTAGAAAGGAAACGAAGATCGGATTTTTTAAAACATGGAGCCGAGCCAGGCAATGAGCAGCGGCACCGTGAATATGCTGATGGACCTGTTGAAGACCTTGGGCGGAGGCGCGGAAGAGGTCGTCGCGGGACCTCCGGTTCCGATGTCGGGGGTCACGACCGTGGACGTGAACTCAAAGTCAGAATGTTCGTTGTTTCGCTCGCTAATCGGCGAATAGCCGTCGTTGCCGGATTCTCCTCCGTCCCCGCTGCCGCTCGAACTGCCGCTGCCAGGGCCAACGTCGTCTGAAAGCCAGAAAAGCAACGAATGAGTTGGTTTTTTTCGCTTTACGAGACACCTAGTCTTCTCTTTTGTATTTCCCTTTCACAGAAAACTATTGAGCTGCGTGCCAGGTCACTTACCAATAGATTCCGCCCAGTAGACATCGTTGCCGCTGTAGGCATTTTTAAGCCTATCCGTGACCGTTTTCAACGCCAATATCTGTTCGTTAGCGATGCTATTTTGACGATGGATATCAAAGTTCACCTCCGGATTCTGTGCCTGGTTCACGACTCCGTCTCCCATGATTTCCGGCTCGTATCTGAAAAACGAGCGAGACGGGAGGTTTAAAACTCGATTCACCTTTTCAAAACCACTTTTTTTTTTGCATATACTCTCGAAATATGGCCTTACTTTGCCTTGGCCAGTCCGTTCCAGCACTCCTCGTCCATTTTCGGACCGGCCGTCACGCGTTCGTCTTCGCACATCTGGTAGGGCAGGCGAGTCCAGAAGGCTTTGGCTCCCTTCACTTTCGAGCGGATGTCCTTGACCAGTCGATCCAGGCTGGTACCTGCGGCCGTGGTCGGGCGAGGGCCGTTCGAACTCTTTACGAACTTCAACGTGTCGTAATTCAGCTCCTGAGACACGTCTCGCTTGCCCAAACGAGGTTGACCGCAACCGTTGAACACCTGTCAAACGTCGGGGAGAAGGGTAAGCGGAATCCACGCATAGAAAACAGGCTTCCTTTCAGAACAATGTGTTACCTTCTGGGACACTTGCGCTCCGCTTTCCTGAAAGTTCATGATGGCGTCGGAAATCTTGATGTCGATGGGATCGACCACGGATTCTATGTTGAAAGGACCTTCCAGGCGATCGGCCAACATCAGGAGAGAATCTATTAAAACGGGACATTTTTTCTTAGAAAAAATGCCCACCATGTCTCGTGCCATTTTTGTCACCGTTTTGTATATGCTTACCGATATAATTATTCCACTCTTTATCCAGTTCGGCGTGATAAGCCAAACACCCTTTCATCACGTTAAGGCAGTAGTTATTGCATGGTTTGACGTTGAGCAATCCTTGGCAATGCGGACAATATGCCATCTTCGTCAAGGCCTTGTTGCATTCGGGAGAAAAAGGAACCTGCGGATGGGGAAAAACAAAGGCTAAATAAAAAGCCTCCCGGATTAAATAGTCGTTTACTAGGAGATCCAAGTTTTCTCGAAACCATTTTGGCTCAATTTAATTACAGCTTTACATAAATAAATGATAATTAATAATGATTACTGGTATGGAAACTCGAACATTTTGTAGAAATGGCAGTTTGAGATTCCCCCCCACGATATTTTTTTATCGTTCCCTCGAAGCGATTTTTTACAGGTCAACTCCCGCCCACGTAATAAAAACTACCAAATCTGACTGAAGCTCGTGTGCTTATTGAAAATTACGCGCTGTCTCTTAAGAGCCCGTGATGACGCTGCACCTTGGGTGTTTCCGTTTCTCGGTAAAGTTTCGCTCAATTTAGAAGGGGTGAACGCTTTTGGAGTGAGAAAAAAAACGAGATGAAAAATGTGTCTGCCAGAGAATTTGGGATTGGCTCGTCTCTCGCTTACGGAATATGACGAGCGTACCAGTTGGTGAGGACAAAAAACAATGACAATAAATCCAAAGCGGATAACCAGATGTGAATCAGTTTGAAAACCACAGACAAAGGACATAAAAAATGTAGGAACTATCCTAAAACTACTTTAGGATTTTCGTAAATATATTCCCAGACTCGGTAGCGAGGTAAAATTGTGAAAACTTACGTCCAGCATGTTCTTGACCACGTCGCGGCCAACCACCAAACCCCGGACGAAAACTCTGGCAGCGACGAAAGCCCTTTTGATCTGCAGGGAAAGCTTACGAGGGACGTCTCCGAAGGGCTGAAGCTCTTCCATGTATTCGCTTACGCAGCTCAAGTACCTGAGAAAATATATGCAAAAGTTAATCAAATTTCGAAATTGGATCGATTCAAAACGAAATTAAATCTCATCCAGAAACAAGCGTTGGATTTTTATCGATTTTAGTCTAGGATGAATCACACACAGATTTTACGTGATTGCATGAATCACGACGCCAGGGGATTAGACCCTTTCGTCTCCCTCACGGAACATCCATAGGGCTAAATAGACTGAAGCTATAGGGGTCCCTTTTTCCTGGGACACGAGGTGAAGGACTTGCAGCATGGAACTTGGAGCCAAATTCAAAGGGCAAAAACGAAGATGCTTACTTCTGATCCAAGGTGTACTGCGAGTTGAGCACGGTGAACATCTTCTGATAGAGGACGGTGAAGAAAGTGTCCAGAGCGTCCATCAGGCTGATGCTCCCCGTAGAGTAATAATCTTCGAGGCTGGTGAACAGGTCCGTGAACACGTCCGAGTTCTGCTCGTACAACATGCCGTACGTCTTCAGGAACATCTCGTGGAAGTCCTTCTTCGATTTTTTCAGCAGCTCCCTAAAAAACTCTGGGGAAACGCAAAGATTCCCGTATTAGCGAGTGATAGGGTTCAGCAGAGATAAATTTCGAGATTAAGATGTAATATGGCATTTATTTGCTGACTGTAGGATATTGAGTTGAATTGAGTATAGCTTTACCATCGAATTTCAGGGCCCTTGCCGCCAGCGTAGTTTGCAGCGTGGTGACCGTGTGGTTGAGGATGCGGTGAAATTCCTGCCGGCTTTGGTCGATGAACGTCTGCTCGATTTCTTCGGTGCAACACGTGATTCCCTGTTGACAGATTTGTAAATGTGCTCCTGAAAACAATAAAAAAAACACTTCAGATTGAATATTATGGTAAAATGATGATGAATAAAGTGTCATTTTCTTATTTCTTCCCCCCCAAAATCACTGGGTAAAAGTTGTCGAGGAGGTCATTTTACTTTTTATGTTCGTGTACTATTCGTTGTGCTGGTTCGTAATTTTCGAGTATTGAATTCATCTTTGGATAGTTCGTATTACCACATATGGTAAATGTCGTATTAGGTGAGCTTTGACCACCGGATTTTGAGTAGGAGGAGTCGGGGTTGACCAAGGAGTGGAATTTCTGGCTCCCCTCATTTCAAATAAAGACGAAACAGGCCCTTTTTTCACCGTTCAAACAGCTCAATCGTATTTTTGAAGGGGGCCAGCTGCCTCGCAACAGAGGGATTTTCGAGGTGGAGAAAAACAGAGAGAGAGAGCACATTTCTCAAATTCCTTCTGATTCACGGCTTCCAGACGAAATCTGCGGTGGCTTTTTCTCTCCTTTTCTCTTTAGGCAAAAACCTTCAAATTCTCCCCTAAAGAGAAAAGAATCGAAAAGGTGCTGCTGCTGCTTTATAAAAAGAGAGCAGGTTTTACGAGAATGACCAAAAAATTGGCAGCTTTTGATAATTGAGTGGCTGTCGAGGGAAATGGGCCGAATAAACGACTTTGTGTGGTCCTAATTAACCTCGGGCCTAGCACCCGATACAGGGGCACCCGTCGTTCAAAGAGAGGTCAAGCTGAGGGGTGGACAGGTGACCACCCGTGGACCAAAACTGAACGACATACTTTCGAGGACACTTTGGAGTTTCCTGCGACATGTCATTTGGAGGAACGATAATTAACACTGACGACATTTCTACAGAAAATCTGCTCTGCAAAATATATCTTTTAGAACGGATAATCGACACTGACACCGAAGAAAGAAATGGTCAAATTTCTGCAATTTTTGGTTTTATTACCAAAGATGTACATAAAGATAACAGATAATTATACCTCTGACATGAGTTAGATGAATTTGTGATACAGTAGAGCGGCACATTTTATGCATTTATAGAGGTTATTCATTTACACAGGTTCTACTATATAAACTATATGAACACGTGTACCTTTTTATGACGATGCACGTGCTGGTTTTGGTCTCGTGCACGTGCTGTTCTTAATCTCGTGCACGCGATGTTCTTATTCTCGTGCATTTAGGAATTCCATTGTTCTTTGTTTGGAATTATACAAAATAGGAATTCAGTTCAGTTTACTTCCCATACAACTTATTGGATCCAAAAACATGTACAACCTCGTATTACGGACAAATCGGTCTACGAACACTATGGGATGTTTCGCTTCACGAACGATACCTCAGTTCACGAATACATTTCTCTGGACAACCGATCAAAGGTCCGAGTTTCTGCAATTGTTTTACTAGTTCCAGCAGAACATCGTTGTTACTAATAAATGTTAATAAATTCAGGTAACATCAAAAATGTTATAATTTCCAAGCATTTAAATTAAAATCGATATTAGTTTCGAGGATATAGCCTCAATTGTGGATATTGCAAAGGTGGGTCTCTCGTTTTCTCCACGCCAATTGCAGATGCATTGGAAGAGAATTCATCGATGACGTCGATTTCAGACTTAAATCATGCGATTAACAAGAGATTAGAGTAGAATAATACACATTTTCCTCATGGAAACAATGATAGTTAAAATAAATTTCAGAATATGCAAATGAACTTGATTCACAGCAACGTCAGCATGACGACACCACGTGGGCGTCATTATTTCCTATAATGTTGGAAATCATGGATGTATATATTAAACTGCTTTCTTCTAATATTACGCTTATATTTATTTTATCATCACATAAAGCCAGAACATGTAAAAAAAATTATAAGACAAAGAACGCATTATTTGGATTTACATTAATTGCAATGGGAAAATTTATTCGGATCACGAACTTTTCGGTTTCCGAATAGGGTCAAGGAACGGATTAAGTTCGTAAACCGAGGTTCCACTGTAT
>JAQGAE010000481.1:0-35819 GCA_034696685.1 Julus scandinavius | reverse complement strand
AATCAGAAAAATGTAAGTTCGATTGTACAAATTGTAGCACAAATAATGTTATCATGCTTAAATTTAAGGGCAATAAAACCAATAGGTTTATTTGGAAGTAAAGATGGAAGATATTTGTAACACGAGATCTTTTTTGCACTGACAATAAAATAACTTAACTTATTATATCGAACTTATTTGCCTACTTATATAGGAATATATTCATATGGAAGAACAAGGTTTACGAGGAAGAGTTACGGAATCAAATGCAGCCCAATTTCGGAATCAGGAGCCGATTAAAAGGGAAGAATGAGTTCAAATATTAATGGAAACAGCAGCTCAATTTAATCACCTTAAATTAATGCTATGCTTACTTGTACCTGAGATGTTTGTTGCCTTGGGAAAAATATTTATTGAAGTCAATTCGAAGGGCCAATTGTGAGAACAGCGGACCAGCCTGATGAGAAGGCATACCAGAGAGTAAGTGGAAGATCATCGAAGAGTGCCTTTGGAAGTTTGTGGTGTACGCTTGAACCTCCGCAGAAGTCATCTTGGTGTAGTTCTTTAAAACGGTGCAATACGTCAAACAAAATGTCAAGAATTCTTGCAAGCAATGCGACACCTTCAAATTAAAAAAAAAAAATACAATTATCAGTCAAATTATATTCAGTTTTCCATTTTCACGTGAATATAAAGAGCAAACTTACAGTTTTCATCAGTAGGAAAGTCTGGGCAGAAACATTGGTAAGAAATGTATGATGAGCTACTTGAATCTGCTCAAAATCCCTCGTTCCTTTGATTTTATCCATCAGTATGCTGAATTGTGTTTCAAGAACATCGACCTAATCATGCCATTTTATAAGAAGATTCTTGTAGACAAAAAGCTGTACTTCACCCCCAACTCAAACGAAAGTAATTTGTGATTTAACTCCCAAGTTAAAATTAAACACCCCTCATTTCCACGCAAGCTAAATTCAAAATCCTGAATAATTGAATTATTACCTGAAGGTAGTACAGAAGATTTTTAACGATAAAAGCCATACTTGTGCGTAGATGCCATTGCTGTGTATTGCCGACAGATTCTTTGCGATGTTTAGCTTCAATTTGCAATTCCAAACATGTCTGCAATTCCATCTGTACCCGAGTGATGTTTAATAAAAACCGAAAAATAGCGTTGTATCTAAATACAGAAACGACTCGTGTAAAGGTGATGTAACGCAAAGTGATACTTGACACTAAGTTTGAAAGCAAAATTATACTTTTCCAAAACGTTAGGTGTAAACAAGATGTGCAGTGGCTTAGGAGGGATGTAATTCATCCTTAAAAAGTTCCACGTACTTGTCGCTGAACCCGAGGTTCCAAATGGCTGAATTTGCGAATGCTGGAGGCCTTCTAAGATTTTTAGATGGAAACGTTGCTATATTTTAAAATGTCTCCCCACCACATTTGCAAAAAATAAACACTTAACAAGGCATTACTTTTTGGTTGTTGTTCTATCGAAAAATAAAACTTTTCGAAATAGTCGTCATCGTCAGATAAAACACTATGAGCTGCTACTCGAAAAGCATTGTTGACATCTGCAAAAAGACAAGGAAATTAATAACAACGCCATTTTATAAATGAAGGTCTCCGAAATATCACACATGTATTTCTTCACAAATTTGTTCTACTTACTACTACTATAAAATTGCGCCTTCACTAACCGTGTTTTGTATTCGTTGAGGGAACAGCATTCAGGAACTGATTGGCTTGATCCATGAATGCCAAAAACAACTCCCCACGTCCTAATAAGAAATAATCCCTCAATGCTTTCAGGTGTCCATACAAATTGGAATTTTCCACTACTAAAGTCCACAGGTGCTAAGAAAGAGAATGGGAATGGAGAATTTTCCATAAGTGCTGTTATCCAATTCATTATTTGCTGAATAAAATAAGAAAACACCAACTTCTGCGACAGAAGAACGAACTGCATCAATAACTGCCTCAAATTTGGAAAGTTGAAACTCGTTTTGCTTTTGCAACATATTTAATTCTCTGGAAAATTCGTCCTCTCTATGCTGAAATATCGATGAATCTGTTAAATAAGAAAGCATTTGAAACTCGGCAAACCGAACCAAAACTAAAACATTTGTAACAATAGTTACATTTTTGGGCTTGCTTCCCCAGCATGCCTTCGCCTTCAAACACTTGAATCGATTCCCCGATAAACATGATGGTTTCAACCAAGCGGAGAGGAATATATGATGGAATCATTTTACCCCTTAAAGAAAACTTAGGTTTTGTGATGGCATCATCGTCTTCCTCTTCCTTAACTTTAGCCATCTTACAACAAAAAGAAAAATGAATTATTAAGCACAATTGGGAATAATCAAAATGTAAAATTCACATCTGTAAACTGAAAAATAAACTCGTGCGGTAACTTACAAAGCCAGCGATTGTTGTCTCTGTAGAATTTTGCGTTGCTTCTGTGATATTCTGAGCGTCAGTTTTGGAGCACTTTTGCACAAAAAATTCATTATATGGATCCAGAAGTATCCCATTTAATATCCAGGAAGACAGTTGCTTGAACATAACTTCATGACAGGCATGCTGAAGTCTTAAATTACAACAAAAAAAAAAAAAAAAAGAAAGAAAAGAAAATGTATTCAAGCATTTTCGTTCTAAGCAAATTATAAATTAATCTCAATTTAAGTGCGAGTGATTTTGGGTAAAATTCATGAGCTGGAGAAGTAAATGTATTTGGACAGCGCTTTTGGATACAAAATTAAAAAGACATACAGTCGAACCTGTTTCTCAAAACCCTGTTTATCTCGAAATTTCTGGAATTCCCTACCTTTACAATCTAAATTCAGTGTATTTTCCATGTATATCTCGAAATATGTTCTTCCAAAACCTCTATTTCTCGAATTTCAAACAAGCCTCAATTTCATAAATCGGTGTTTCTTCAATAGATAGCACACATAAAAATTTTTTGTTTGTCCAGCTATGTACATATAGTACGTATGTACTGGAAACACGTGTTACGTATTCCTTGAAATTAATAAAAAATGTCGTTCATAAAGGTATTTTTTTTAATATGTATACATAATCAATAATGGAAAAAATTCTATACAATAGCCATTTCAACCTGTCTATCTCGAAATTTTAATCCTTCCCATGGAATTCGAGATAGGCAGGTTCGACTGTATTACAAAAATGAATATGCATGATGCTTACATTTTTATAGCTTCATTTACATAACATATACCACTTGCTACATGTTGATGAATCACATCTAAAATGGCACATCCGTGGACCTTAAAAAACCAAGCATTTCCTTAGGATCAAAAGGAATGGTTTGCATAAACTATTAAAGTATATCAACATATACATACATGATGAGTTGTTAGATCTTTAGTTAAACTCAAAAGTGATGGGAAGATGATGTTATACTATGAATAAAAATATGATAAGAGACAGACCTTTGCAAAATATGCATACTAAAGTAATTCACAGAACTACCTGGTCTAGGCTGCTCTGTATATGGGATATGCCCAGATAGGGGTCATCTAGGATTTCCATTTCCAGATTCAATAATATTTTTCGGTAAGGTGCAAGTACTTTGTTAAGACCTTCACAAAAAGCCCTAATGTAGAGTCCTTGATAACAAGTCTGATCATTATTCTCTATTACAAATAAATACAAATAAAGCATTTTGTTAGTAAGTGGGCTTATATATGATATACATTTTCACACACTAATTGGGTCTTTGGATTGCTAGAGCAGATTTCAAAACTTTGAGATGTTCACCTTGTTCGACTGCATCTGGATTTCTAGTAGAATTGAAGTGGGTATGTTCCGCAATAAACTTCTTAAGTTGGTAATATGCAGATCCTAAGCGGCAAACCCGATTCAGGGCCTCTCGTTCGCATGGATGGATAAAAGATAAGGTGGTGATGACCTAAGTATAATGGGAGGAAAAAAATCAGATTGTAGGTGCATTCTTGAAATGCAGAAACGTATTGACAAGGGAATACATTTCATAAAACTTTTCAAAGATAACATTTAATATAATTAGAATGACATATGCGAATCAGTAATGTGGATATCATATTGCTTTGAATACGTATAATATGTTTACAAAAACAGTTGACATCAAAATTTTAGTACAAATCGACATTGTTTAGCAGTAGTCAAATTTGACAAGCTAGGGCACCTACTTTAATCTCTTCTTCAATCGATCCGTTCTCCTTAGAAGATAAAACAAAGATACTTCCTGGGATTCCATTAAGTGCTAGTAATAATTCGTGTAGCATTTCTCGATGTTTTCATAAACGTTTTGCAACAAAATAGAGGTAAAAATTAAACTTCACATTCTGCCGCCATTCGCGGATTTTTTCTAGCGCTAGAGGGCGTTGCACGACGTTCGAAGTCTCTAAACCGGAAGTTGATGGACGTTCCATTCGTTCTGAAAAGAAAAGGATTATTTCGGTTCTGATGATTGAAAATCCAAATATTGAAATTATTTTGAATGCATATCAAAGACGGTGGTGTCATCGAGAATCTAAAACATCAGCGTTGATTAACATATGAGAATATAAGCTCCTGCAGGTAATACATTAATTATGCAAACATTGTGATCATAATGCTGTAGCTGGTAAAAATCTAAAACCATAACATTGTTTGCCCCTTTCTATTTTCATATATTTAAACATTGAATTGAATTTAATGCCTGAATAGCTACAAGTGCCACTGAATAATGCCTTTAACGGATAAAGAAAAAACGGGGATTCGGTGCATTCTGAAGAAACTGTCAGAATACGATGTCAAATGCTTGGCAGAAACAATAGTCAGTCACATGGTCCACTTGGAGAATGTAGAAGGTAAAAATAATTCACCATTGCTACCTAAAAGGCTGCTTGAAGCCTAGTCTACACCGGTGGTGGTGAATTCAGCGAGCAGTGTAGACAATAGTTTTGGTAATGTTGTCTACCATGTGTTAATCAGATCATGAACTTATTTTAGAGGCCCATGAAGCGATTTTGGTGTATGCCTCATCAGCGGTGGATGTTTTGAAAAGAAGAAAAGTCAAGAAGGACGCGATATTTCAGTACCTACATGAAGTTGGGGCACGGACAGTTTCCCCTCAAGCAGATAAATCGACGATCGTCAGATCTGCTTTGACACTTTGGGAATCGTCAGAAGTTCAGGATGGACTTGAACTAATGCCAATGGTAAGGATAGCTGATTATGGCCGGTTAAAGGCATCCTTGCGGAGTATTACTTAAGCCGGGAATCCATATACACAAACAAAAAACAAACCGAAAACCATGAAATCATAAGAATGATAATGAAGCCGAAGTGTCTCCACCAAAAGACTAAAAAACCCGAATTCATGTGTCATGTTTATGGCACTCCTACCAAGGCAGGTTCGCTACCGTCTGCACAATTTTAGACCTGCGAATTCCAGACGATCTACGTAGCCATCTATATTTCTAAAAACATATCTATAATGCAAATACACATTTAGATATTCATATTTAAAATCTGGCATATCATTAAACTTCATTTCGTCTGCACACTGTCAGATCAGGTCTCAATTGAGCCGAGCCGTTGGCCCGACTCATTTTTTTCCTTTGATCTAGACCGCTACCCGAGCGATCATGAAAATGAGTCTAGACTCACGATTCTAGACTATAAAACCCGTCATAAGTTTGCTGAAACAAAACTGGCTAGCAAACATTTTTACAAATTTGTTTCAACAAACCGGGAGTCTGCTTCATGATACTCTTGGTGGAGACCCGGCTTTACTACGTCATATGTATGTAGCAAAATAATAAGCAAATTAGATAGGGTTCGTTTTTATGTAGTCAAGAAATGGATTACAATTGGTGATGTTTCTACTTTATTTTCTAGGAAGAGGATATGCCGTATGACGATAAGCAACCGGGTCAAGATGTCGGTTTTCTCAATAACACAGCTAGCCTGGCACCATCGAGTAGCAATGCCAATAGTGAAGTTCACGAGATGGCCATCCAGTTCGTCCGCTGGTTTTATCCCATTTTAAATAACGGCCACGTTGCCAATGCCAATAACGAAGATAACTTTGGGCCTCACCATTTTTGGCAGGATTGTCAATTGAAAGTCCACACGCCTCAATACGAACATCTAGTGGAAGGCAGCACTGCCGTGGCCCAGAAACTTCTCACTTTAATTGGTCAACATCAGTTGTATTTCAACCCATTCGATGCTCAACAAGGTGTAAGGAGTCTTCTTGAGCCTCACGGACTGGTGTCAGTATTTGCTTGCGGAGGACTACACCGTGGCGACTCCTGTATCGGCATTTATGAACAAAAATTCGGCCTCATCAGGGATCCCTCGGCAGGAAATAATTGGAAAATAAAATTCACGGAGGTGAAGTTGAATGGCAAGGATTTGGATATGAGTCCTTTAGATGCCCCCGACGATTGTTATGCCTTGGAATATTCATGACCGGATCTAATGCACAATCTACTTCCTTCTTTGGCGAAAGGCTTTGGAGTTCCTGACAAACGTGACCCCGGACTGACGTACTAAGTTAGGATTACTGAATAGTTTCCTTGTTTTGTTTTAGACCAGTTTCCCAAAGTCGTGGAATTATTAGCCTAGGTTTAGCTTACTGTTAGTCGTCCATTTATGTTGAACGAGGTAGTGGTGAAGCCTACGAATAAGGATTTATTATTTCGAATGACCAAATAGGAATCATTCAGCTAATGGATGTGATGATAGGCCAAGTGATGCATGCGCCATTTATTTTGCTTATGCATTAGGTAGATTTGCTGATTACAATTTTCGCCGGCACTTTTCTTGTAAGAAACATTTTTAAGTTTTATAACTGACCTATTGCATCAAAAACACCAAACTAGTCATTTAGATGTATAATTTTGATAGCAACCTTATCATTGTTCACATATTATATACTTATAAGCATAATTTGTACTATTCTCAATTTAAATTAGATATTTTATAAGATGACCAAAACAAGTCTACATATAATTTAGGAAAACTTGGTTCGGCAAATGAAATTAATTTTGCAAAGGGTTAATAAATGATCTTGTAAAATGCGACTTGGGCCAGGACCGCTTATTAAGATCGTTATTTATTAATTTTTATCGATACTTTTAATCGGTCAAAAAGTTATGTTTAAGTCGTGGGACTTACCATTATGTCAAAGAAGCTGTGACATCATTGGTACATCCCGTAATCCAGTTTAGCGATAGTCTAAAATGTTAAAAAATTGCAATTAAGCTTTTGATCTGAGAATAGCCCACATGATGAAATATTTACAGGATAATTATTTGATTTTTTTAAAAATTTATTTCCACTTTTCTGGAAATTGAACATATCATTTTTTTTAGTCCTGAAATTCAAAAAGCGAAGGGACCAACACGTAAACAAAATTTATAACAACGAAACAATGCCAGTTACGTAATTTAATTTTCATTAACGGTGAGATTTTTTCAATAAATTAAGTTAAAGTTTAGGGATACCATTTCTTCTCGCATTATACCACGCTAATATTTGAGCATTTGCTTTTCTGCTAATTGCATGAACTTAGGTTTTTTTTGTAACTGAATAAATCTACCAGGTAGCTTTTATAATCTCTGACCTATGCAAATGTATAATTCTTGATTAAGTAGGCTAAATCTGAAGATTTTACAATCAGCTATTTTAAGATTCATAGTTGAAAATAGGTTTAAAAAAAATTAATTTTTACTTGTCAAATTATTTTTCTCACGTAAAATAATGTGCATTATAGTTAGGACTAGTAAAAAGTTTCGTTGTCGGGTAAATTTAGAGCTAGTCGAGAAATGTTAGAAGTAACATTAGTTAGTATTATCACAGTATTAACTGTTAATAAAGGTAAACTGAAGTCGTATATTCGTCTCCAAAATGTGGTCTTGTTAGAGACAAATTGATGTTTCGGACACGTATTATGCATTTAGTTTGCAATCGATTATCTCCAAATTTCATCTTAAAGTGGCGAAAATAATGTCACATTTTTAAAGATAATACAAAGATATACTCGACTTCAGCGTACCTTTAATCTAAGATGGCACTGCATTTTTACAAACACCGTCAAAATGCCTGCAGAATTAATGTTTTCAAACACCTGTTGTGCCATCTCAGAGTTTTAGAATTTATTCTAATAGAAACTTAAGTGTAGGCTGATATTCAGACTTAACTTATTATTATTAGTAGAAAAAATATTTAATCTCGTTTAACTAAGACATTTGTTTCTTCTTCTCGTTAACTAACTGAATTGTGACAAACGAGCCAAGTTGTCACATTTTGGCTTTCAGTTCATCCACAGTGTTTCTTGTTATCTTTTCGGTGTCTTCACAATTTCATTTTTCTTTTTGTTTTGCATTTTGTAATTTCGTGTAGGGTTCATAGGGTTGATGCCTTAGTTAGAAGCCTCGTAGTCATGGTCACTTTTCTGCTGACATTGTTAGAAGCGATAAGCATTTGTTAACGTTTAAAATATTCGAATGACCAATTTCGTTTCGTCGTTGAAGATATCTCGTGTGACTCGGTAGAAAAGTTCATTCTCTCGATATGTATATCAGACGATCACGTGTATCGATGTCATTTACAACTTCTCGTGAATGTAATTTTTTGAACGTTATTCGCTCGTCCCACATTTTTTCCATTTCAATTTGCTTCAAATTTTACATTATGGTAGTTCTATTTTTTGTGAAAATAAACTCAATGTCTTAGTTATTTCTTGAGCATTTATTTAATTCATTTCAGATTCGATATGTCGCAGATTTTCCAAACAGAATAATAATTACCCCCACGTCAGTGATCTTTAAAGAATTTTCATTAAGAGGGATAAGAACCCTATCCTTTTCAATGGGTCGGACGTGCAAAGATACTCACAGTTGAATGAGGGAGGTTTGGGTGGGGGTGAGAATTGTTTGGGGTGGCTTGATGGATTAGAAAGTGCCTCATCTTGTTGTTTTTCACTTTGAAATGGTAGATTTTTTAAAAATTAATATACAAGTTTGAAAAATGTCTGTTATTTTGCACACTGCCAGCAGGCAACAGTATGAGAAAGGCAAGTTGTGAGTGCAAAAATTCAAATAATAATTTAGTAAATGTTCATTTTAAAAAATCTACTATTTTAACGCGAAAAATGACACGATCAGAACCTTGCTGATTTATAAAGCTATTTCAAACAATTTTTATTTTTATTTAATCTTTTTTTGTTTGACTGCGAGTGTCGTTGTAAATTTGACCCATTGAAAAGGATAGGGTTCTAATCTCCCTTAATATTTTAAAGAAATGTAAAGATTGATTTGGGCCTAACTTAACTAAAGTTATTCCTACAAAAAATCATATCGTAGTAACATATAGCCACGCAGTGGTTCATAGTCATCCACTTGTTGATAGTGGTCTTAAATAAACCTTCGTGTTATTTTTTAAAGGTCTAAACAGGTGGTTAGGACCATAAGTTATTTGCACCTAAAATCGCAGCAAAGGGCACCATTGTACTCTGATGCAGATTATTCGAGTTAACTGAATTGACAATATCTTTGCTATGTCTAAAACATGCTAAAATTTAGATAACAAATATTAAAAATAAATATGGCATCGCAAAAATGTATAGAAAACACGATTTTCGAGTACCATACACTGTTGCCTGGCCAGATCAACCCAAATATAATTATTTGGTGCGTTGGGCAAACTGCAGTGATCAATAAAATTGCATCGATTAACATGCAGTAAACGGTAACAATCAACACGCGCCAATGTAAAGTTCCTCGATAGAGAAACAATGTACTAGTTATTTGTTGCTTAAAAATCGGTAGCGGGGGAAATGTATAGACACGTGCCATGTTAACATGGACAGGAAATGAATTAGGGGAAGCCGGAAGGGGCTTCCCCTAGAAAATATGCATGGGAACAGGGAACAGCAATAGGCCTTCCCTCGTACACGGGGACAGGACACGTGTTGCGAGAACGCTCTGGTAATAAATGTGGTTGCGAGCCATTGTTGTGCTGCAAAACCAAACCGTGAGAATTCATCTTACTAACCTCAACATGGATTTCAGGTAGCGACCTATAATTGCAATGATTAAACTAAAGCATTTTGGGGTACCTTCATGATCGATACGTTTACCGCTTCGTGTGCCTTATTGTTATTATTATTATTATCATTTTATGTATGTAATAACGAGTCACGTACACATTTCTATGACAAAATAAGCAAAACGAGTTAGATTTCAGAAAGACAGTAAAGGGCTGGTGCTTGTACGTAATTCAGATAAATAAACAAGTTGCATGACACATTTTTTTTAAATAATATTATAAATCCGAATACCGAATTTGGAACAGAATGCACGTGCAACGTTCATGCGCACGTGCAGAACTATAGAACGCGCATGCAGCTTACAGAAATCAGTATAATTTTTTTAACTTTTGTGTATAGTTTGCTATAAAACAAAATAAAAATCCCCGTTTAATGTGTTTGTTACCAATACATAGTCTAAGCACTGGAATATTGCAGAAAATTCCGGTAAAAGAATGCAGTCATGTTGCAACGCCAAAGGCTCATACGCCGCCAGGGGGTGGCGATGAAATTAAAAAACATGTAGCCCACCCTGACAATACTATGTCGTGTTTTGGCTTATCAACGACAAATATTATGTCACACATTATGAGAGTTAAACGGTTCTATCTAATTGTTCATAACACATCTGTTTGTTTTTGAACGTGTAAACAAAAGGGTTTTACATGGAGGCCCGGGGAGAAAGTTGTTGGTAATTTTACTATCAGTAATTTGTTTAATAACAACCAAATAAGCAAATGACCGTCAAAGAGCAAACGTGGGAGTAGAAAAGAACAACAAAACCCAAATGTAAACATGACCTAACCCTTAAATATCTCAACAGCCTGTCCTTTCCAAACAGGGTGGGCTTCAATTTCCCACTAACGAAAATGGTACTGGATTGTTATTTAGCCAAAGTTGCTATACATTACATTGTCGCGCCGTTTTTTGTTCTTTTTCAATAATATAGTAATATTTTTGTATTCCATATACAGTGGAACCTCGGTTTACGAACTTAATCCGTTCATTGACCCTGTTCGTAAACCGAAAAGTTCGTGATCCGAATTAATTTTTTCCATTGCAATTAATGTAAATCCAAATAATGCGTTCTTTGTCCCTAATTTTTTTTAACATGCAATGGTTTTATGTATTGAAATAATACAGAACCTTTGCCATATTTGCAATTGAGGCTATATCCTCGAAATTAATATCGATTTTAATTTAAATCCTTGGAAATTATAACATTTTTTATGTTACCTGTATTTACTAAAACTTATCCGTAACAAAGATGTTCCGCTGCAACTAGTAAAACAAAATGCAGAAACTCGGACCTTTGATCGGTGGTCCAGAGAAATGTGTTCGTGAACTGAAGAATCGTTCGTAAAGTGAAACAACAAATGGTGTTCGTAAACCGAGGTTCCACTGTATTCTAGTGGTAAGCATAAAAGCATAACCATATGTACCGTTGAGTGTTTTGTTCAAAGGGCTTCCTCAAACGTGATAGTTTGTTGTTCTTTTCCTCCGTTGTTTATTTTCGTTTAGTGACGTAATTCATGGCGGCCAATTTGGTTAGTGGACCAGTTTTGACCTCTGACATTGTCACCCTGAGGACAAACCACACGCAGAGGAACCAGTCAGTCTGTCTGAACATGGAGTCGTGGACTTAAGTGCTTTTGGGGTAAGGCTGGGTCGTATAGCTATAACGCCGGACATTATTAATTCACCGGGATTGAGACATCGAATAATCAACTTTTACGTTATCTATACAACAACAGGCGCCTAATTACGAAATTACCTGAAGATATTTGATGAAAACAAAATAATTACAAAACATTACAGTCAAACCAAAAGTTTTATCAAATCATTCTTATGTAATTGAATCGGATAATCTGAAACGGGGTTTTGTTATCCACCAGTTTGGTACATTACATTCCAGTACTTTTAAACCGATGTGCCGCTACAGTTTGCGAAGATACTCACAGTTGAATGAAAGAGGTTTGGGTGGGGGTGAGAATTGTTTGGGGTGGCTTGATGGATCAGCAAGGGCCTCCGCTTGTCGTTTTTCACTTTGAAATGGTAGATTTTTGAAAAGTTAATATACAAGTTTGAAAAATGTTCGTTATTTTGCATACGCTGCCAGCGTGAGATAGACAAGTTGTGAGTGCAAAAATTCAAATAATAATTTAATTTAAAAAAATCTACTATTTTAAAGTAAAAAACGACAATCGAATGCCCTTGCTGGTTTATCAAGGTATTTTAAACAATTTTTTTTTAATTTAATCTCTTTTTGTTTCGCTTTGAGTGTCGTTCCAAATTTTCCCATTGAAAGGGATAGGTGGTTGTCCCCTTATCAGGAAAATCTGGAAAAATGTCGTGGACTTGGTGGGTGCTTGGAAATTTATAGGATGTGCCTTTGTATGTTCCAACAAAATTTCGGGACACCCTACTTTTCAACAAAAAAAAATTAAGGACGTCTATGAGGAAGGGGGGAGGGTTGGGCACCATGTGATTAGGAGTGAATTTTTGAAGTAATTGCGGGGACATCCTTTTTGAATGAAGTTCTTTGAATGTATATTTTGTAGACATTCCTTGACAAATTGAGTGTTCCTACAGCGGTGTCCTAACAAACTGTCCGACGTTGAGCCACCACCGAGTGGAGCTGCGACGCACGTGCGTCGTCTCTCGGGGTAGAAAACATCTTGGTGGGTCCAAATCCCCCCGGGTGCTACTGGATCCCTCGCCGCATGGGTTTCCGCTGTCTAAACACGCGACCCCAGAGTCCCAACACGAGTTAGCACGGGTTTGAAACCCAACTCGCCGCTTTCAATTCTGCCGATGACCCCCTGAAACCCTCCATGCAACTTTGAAAACATCAAGATGGAAGATGATGGCCCTGAGCAAGTGCTACATCTGGGCCCCGGACCGCCATTGTGTTTTCAAGAATCCTTCACAAATAAATGATGACTCACGCTTTAGGGATCGCCGCCTAGATGTGAAACTCTGAAGCTGGAGGTCTCCCATCCACTCACATTGCTAGTACAACGTTTCATAAACATGTGTTTCGTGTACAAAAATAACACCGGTAATGCTTGTTTTCAACTACATGTTCATCTTATTTGGATTTCAGTAGTTATTATTAATTATCCTCTAATTACTTGTTTTATAGTATTTCACTCCAAAATTGATTTTTCCCAACAACAAAATTGAAATTCTGGAATATAGGTATTTGTAATCATCGCTAGTAAGGATTAATAAAGGGCTCCACTAGTGCTAAAATGTTTACACTATAATTTGAAAACATCCCACAAAATAAGTTTGAACATGATGTAAACACCTGCAAATTCCGTGTTACCCACAAGTGGAAAAATGTTTATTTTTTATTATTATTTAATACGTCTCCGATCATGGCAGTTTGTGTTGGACCTCATACTGATTTTGCTCAATCTTTGTTAGAAATTGTGGGTTTAGGGTCGTAGGTCATTTGGGCCTACTGGAATTCGAAATAAACGCAATCATTTACAATTCTTTTTGCGCAACCATGACGTTGAAAAACACAGATGCTACCACAGAAATCCTTTAAAATTCCAACTACATTATTTAATTTTTAATACTTAGACCACTTGTGGATATGTTTTGTCTCGACACTAAGGTTGAAAAACGATGGAATATAAGGGTCCAAACAACCATAAAAGAGTAATTTTAGTTTCTTTATATAAGTATAGACTATATTAGAAATTCGTGAAATTCAGAATATAGATATACATAGTATACATACGTAGAGTCAAGGAATAAAATTGACAGCGCAAGTGACCATTCAGAAAGAACATCACCGAAATTTCTTCAAAAATTCCTTCCTTCTCCTCTCCCCACCCTTGTCCACATGATGTCCATTTTAACCCAGACCCTCCCCTTCCTTAAATACATCCTTAATTTTTAATTTTAAAGTCCAGAAAATGTGTTGAAACATACAGAGGGTGAATCCTTAATTATTTCACAACATTTGCCTTATGTTTTCGGAAAAAGAACACGGTTATGAATGTTTTTTGTTTGCTCGATTTGTTCTCCATTCACCCGAGAAACTTTTTTGCAGTGTTGTTTCCACGAATTTAACACCTGGCATTTTGTCGTGTCAACTGTGGACCACTCATGCTTAATAACTTTCCAAAGACCATTGAAAAATCCATAGGACTTGTCGGGTGATTTGGTTGGAATGTCCTCTTTCACAACGAAGTTTGGTTCTTCGAGGTATGACGTCATCAATTTGGCTGTATGCGATGGGGCCTTGTCGGGGTGAAATATCACTTTTGATGTCTTTCCAGGATACAACCGAGGAATTTCTTTATCGAAATACGGTTTTTGAATGTTGTCAATGTAGTACTGGGCATTGACTTGGACGTTCTGGGCACTCTGATCAGCGGAAGAGGTCCTCGGCCGCTCATATCACCAACCACCATGAAGCCAATGGGCCAGCTTTCATGGCAGTTCACGAACCAATTGTTGTTGATTTTTTGATGAGGTTGCTGGTACAGAATCTTGCTTTCACCATTACAGTTGCTCAGATAGAAGTAAGCCTCGTCCAATGTCACCATAAATTCACTCTTGCCACCCGCTAGGTGGCGCTCATACAATTTTCTTGAGTTGGTCTTTCTGTTTTTCTTATGACAAGTGAGCAATTTGTGAACCTTCGTCTTTTTCCTTATTTTGGCACCCAGATCAGCGTGGCTAACGTTTTGGATTGTCTTTTGGGATGTTCCCAACAGTTTTGCCATGTCTCTCTGACTTGGTGGATTCGGTTTTTCTATCATTTTTTTTCACTTTTTTGATGGTATTGGTAGAACACATTTTACGTGACCTTCGGAAAATCAGCACTGGCTCACCCAATTCCTTGGACTGTCGTTTTTTCGTTTTGGATTGTTCCATAGGAAATCACAATTCCGACCTTTTTTAGTTGTTTTTCAATCATTCTGTATGACATTCCTTCTTCGGAAAGTATTTTCACGAGATACTCGACCTCCTCCTTTCTTTTGGTCACCATTCTTTTTTTTTTTTTTAGCATTGAAAAACGTGATTATTATGTAGTTACGTGCAATTTTAAAAAAAGCTGTTTGAAAAAATATTAACTAATTGCAGAGATATTTACATTTAAAGTTGTGAAATAATTAGGTCTTCACCCTCTGTACAAAGGCTCATCCTCTAAAGTTCCAAGCACCCATCTCGCTACCAATTCCAGGACATTTTTCCAGGATTGTCTGATTTATGGAAATTTTCTAACCTCGAAGGGAAATTCCAGCATAAAATTGGTGTTTAACACAAATTTAGGCATAATTCCCTACATTCCCGAGGTTTTAAAAAGTCATTTACATTTGGGATTGGGGACACATTTCTTCCGGTCTCCATTTCCCCTTGCATTGATTGACATTTAAAGCTAAAATTAAACAGAAAATCAAAAAACTAAAAAATACTGTCATTTCTCCCCTCCCACATGCCAGCAGATCTTTCCCCCATCCACTATCTTAAGGATGTCCTGCATATTGGCCCCTCACCAAACCCAAATTTTGAGTCATCTTTGGTTTATAAAATACGAGTGCAGACATTATCTGCTTCTTCGCCCCCCCCCCCCCCCAAGCTCAGCCCTCCCCACCCTCTTCCCCCTCCTCGTCACCCGGTGCGGACATTACCTGGTCCCCCCCCCCCGTTATGAAAATTTTCTTGTCACTCCTCCCCACCCCCTCCTCCTTCCCGTCCCCGGGTGCGAATATTATCTGGTCTCCCCCCCCCTTCCGTTGTAGAAATTTCCTTGTCCCTTCCCCTCCCCCCTTCCCGACACCCGGTGCGGTCCGCAACCCCCGCACCCCCTCCCTTCTACAACAAGTAATATGCACCAAAACTGTCAAATTCGTCAAATTCTGAGTTAAACCTCAAGAAAATATTTTGTATAGAATCACTAATTATTCTCGTATTTCTCAATCTGAACAATTTGTTTCATCATTTGCATCATCGCAATCAAACTCCACTTTTGAATACTGAAAATGAGACGGATGTGAATTGCATATACTGAACACTAGTATAATTTCGTTATTTTTGCACGGTGTTGCGAATTTCACACCATACACACTCGTAACATTTTAGGGAAATTTGGCTAAGCTTCTCCGTGATTCTCACGCAGATATTTGAGCATTCTTCGAGATCAATACAACGTCAAATTCCTTTAAAACAACAAAATAAACAAATGTTCATAGTGTCCTAACTTTTTTCAAACAGAGTCAAAAGTTGAATGTTTGTCGACTCAACGTAATCTGGTTGCGATGATTGTCCGTCACCTGACCCTTAGGCATCTTGTTTTGACTACATCTGCATAAATTCACAGGTAGGAGGGGGGTCATTGAAAATAAATGAATGCGGCCCTATGCAATACCATTTGTGAACCTTTCCCAAAAATAAAAAAAAATTGTTCGTTGTATGAATGAAAAACACAAAAACCTGAATGAAAACATTTGTTTAAAGAGGATGAATGAACGCAGGGTGTGCATGGCAAAATCCTCAAAATACAAGGACCATCCTCCCCCCTTTAACCCCCACGTCTATTTATTTAATTTCAAGCAGAAATGTAGAAGAGTCAGTCATTGTGGACCACTTGCCAATATACAATACACGTGTATACGTATATTGACTTTGGACGAGGCTTATTTAAGTGAAAAGGAATTTAGACAATTGGGGATATATAAACACGCTGGGAAAAAAAGACAAAAAAAAAATTAGGGATAGGGTTTGGCCCACTAGACAGGTGGATCTGAAGAGGGTCAATCGTGAACAAACTGCCAGTGTGGACACTCCAACGTCATCTGCAAGTATGGGACCACACCCTTTTAGAACATTCTGAATGTAGAACATATTTAAATGAGTTGGGTCTCTTTTTAACATGTGGGCGCAATTCCCATGAACTGAGAATTTGCATGTTTTTTTTAAAGCCGAGTTATTTACACAAAGGGCCATTTTTCCCCGTCTTCAGGATACACTGGCACTCCTTTGTTAGTTAGCCAGTTGTTGATTACTCGGCCTAATGTGTATGTATAGGCCTACCTGAGCCCATTGTAGATTTCTGAAACTTGTACACGAACCTACAAACAGTTCACTTCCTGTTGTTTCCATTCGCGGGGGTTGCATTACCCGAGACTACATATATGTAGATGCTGGTTCCTTTTTGTGCCAAATATATTTACAACTCAAAACCAGAAATGCAAATTTTTAGTAGCCAATCATCAAGCCAAATATTCTTCGGTGTTTGGGCACCCCCTAAAGCCATCCCAACACAAAATCATGTTATAATAATTCTGGGAATTAAAGAGGAATGTACATATTTTTAGGTCCTCATAACATGTTATAAATGAATATCAGATTTTCTCTGGGAATATCAATTAAACACGAGGAAAACCTTTATAATAAGAATAGTTTCATTAAGGGCAATTCAAAAAGGACCTCTTCAAGAGGGGAAAAAGGAGGGTCTGCTAGCATGTGGACAGTGGGGGAGGGACCTTATGGACGTCCACTAATGATGGTATTTTTCAGTTTTTGGATTTTCTGTTTAATTGAGTTTTAAAAGTCAGTGAAAGAGGAAATGGACACTGGAAGAAATGTGTCCCCAGTCCCAAATGTACTTGAATTTTTAAAACTTCGGGAATTATGCCTAAATTTGTGTGAACACGAATTTTATGCTGGGGATGGTCCTTTGGTACCTTTGTACCCTACTTTTAAGAAAAATGAAGGACGTCCATAAGGGAAGGGTTGGGGTCTGGGCTAAAATGGACACCATGTGGACAGGGAGTAAGGTCAATTTTTGAAGGAATGACGGGGAAGTCCTTTTTGAATGGCCCCCTAAGGTGATAAAGTGATTTTGACCCTTTCTTAATATAGTGTAGTCAACCTGTTTCTATTCTAGAACGGCACACAAAATCTCACTAAATTTGTCACACAAACCATGAGTTTCAAATCAAAGATTTTTTTTAAAAACCTTTAAGAAATCTCTGGAAATGATGAAATTTATATTTCAATTATACAGTATATAATGCAGTGTTTTTTTTAAATTTATTTTTCAGCTCACTGCACACTGAATATGAGGCTGCGATTGTCACGGCATACTATACGTTTTTAAGAAAATTGGTGTATATATATATATATATGTATACTTTTCATATACTTTTCAGTTGTCAATAAGTGTTGTTTCGCGATCATGAATTCCTATGAAATGTTTCATTAATACATGTACTCGTTAGAGTGTTCAATAAAATAATAATAATAATAATAATAATATAATAAAAAAATAAAAAATCAAGCTCAGAATATATGAAAAGGTAAATCTTTAAAGTAGTGTATCAAAAGTCAGCTTTGGATCACTTGTTTTGTAATTAAATGTTTATAAATTTAATGAATGCCAAAATTCATCATAAATAAAAATTTATTTTTAAAATTTTCTATTCTTAGATTTGAGGGCAAGTATTACAAATTTAAAAGTTAAGGTGAAATTTACAAAGGGCTCAGCAAAAAAATACCACAGTTAATTCTGCAAATAACAACTTGATAATATCAGATCATTGATTTCCAATATAAAATTACAAATATTAAATATATTTTTATTGTAATAAAACAAATTTTGGTCGAAATGAGTTTCATTTTCAGTATATGTGACGAAATACTGTGTCTATTGATGCCTATTCATTTCATTTATTTGCAAATAGAGTTGTTATAGCAACTTTAGATGCAAATATTGAAGGGCAAGGGAACCTTGAACGTACAATTGCAATATACTGTCTATATGTACTAGAACATTTTAACACAAAAGTAGAAGGTGGACCATTGATTCATGCAGGCTCATCCCACGATGAAAATTAATAAATCGAATTTTCACATCCTACATTTTACATATACACAATGTTTAATAGGTCAACTAACACGTATACTAGATATTGGCATCGCATTTGTAAAGGTCCTTAAAGATTGATTCAGTTGGTGTGTGGGATCAGCAGACAACACAGTCCATATTTTAATTACTATAATATATTTTTGGAGGATTCGAAAAATTGCCTAATAAGAAATCGTCCAGGTATATATTATTCTTTATACATTTTTTTTGCTCAGTTGAACTAAATGATGGGATTTTTTTAAATTTAAAAATCTTTTCGTGAAATATACTAACTTTTTACAGTGTAATGTTTTCATTAGTGCATTTCACAAGAAATACATGCGAAGTTTGCACTTATTTGATTCAATTTGGCTAGTTTCTTAATTAATTCACTATAATTTAACTAAATATATTATCTATAGGATATATTTTCGAAAAAACAACGTATTTGTGAAGATAAACCAGCCTTTGCACCGTTTTTTTAAAAAGATTTTTAGATTGTTTTTAATATTACACCCATACCTCTTTTTACGGCCTAGACATGTTCCGGGAAAGTTGGCCATATAGCGAAAAAGCCGTATAACGAATTAATTCTTTCTGCACTGTGATTTTCATTTTTTTCCTTCTTAAACGAAGTGAAGCCCATAAGTTGTTTTATTGTTAGCCAAATCCGACCTTTTTTGTGCAAATTGGGGTAACTTAGCACATATTTTGGGCACTTTCTTTAATTACAGCACATTTTTTTGGCCGTATAACGAAACATTGTGGGCCGTAAATCGAAACAGTGCCATAATTTAAAAAGGCCGTTATAGCGAAAGGCAGTATAAAGAGCGGCCGTATAGCGAGGTAAAGGTGTATACAATAAATGGACACTTTGTGATTGAAGTAACTTTTATAATTTTTTTATATTCACAAAGTTGCACGCAGATATATGTTTCAAAAAACGAGTGTTGTATAAAATGTATTTCCGTCGCAATAAGCAATTTTTAAATATCTTTAGTGCCTTTGTTTCAGCACTGCTTTGTTTGACGACGAAGCAAATTATTTTGACCCGAGGTTCTTCACAAAATGGCCACCGTAGTTCCGGTCAACTTGGTTGACGCTACAGTATTCGGCCCTGAGCCAATGCAGGTCGTTTGCATGTATTGTGGAGCGGAAAAAGTGACCGACACAAAAGCGGTGAACGGAGCTTTAACGTGGCTTTTATTTGGCCTTAGCCTCTCATTTGGGTAAGGTACTTTCATATGAATTTGTATGAACGATTAACATTAGACCCAATAGAACGCAAAATACAATAAGGGGTCATTCAAAAAGACGTCCCCGAAATTCCTTAAAAAATTGACCACGCTATAACCCCTGTCCACACTGTGTCCATTTCAGCCCCTCCCCTATTTCTTCCCCCCCCACATAGACATCTTCAATGTTTTTGAAAAGTAGGGTGTCCAGAAACTGTGTCTAAGCATACAAAGCCCATCCTATAAATTTCCAAGCACCTGTCTCGCTACCAATTCCACGACGTCATTTTTCCAGATTTTTCTGTTAAATGGAAATTTTCTGATCTCGAAGGAAAATTCCAGCATAGAATTAACGTTTAATACAAATTTAGGCATAATTCCCTACTTTCCCTAGGTTTTAAAAATTCAAGTACATTCGGGACTGGAGACACATTTCTTCCGGTGTCCATTTCTCCTTTCTCTGACGTTTGAAACTAAATTAAACAGAATATTAAAAATCTGAAAAATATCATCATTAGTGGACGTCCATAATGGCTTATTCTTTCTCCCCCCCCTTCCTCCCCCGTCCACATGGCCACATGCCAGCAGACCCCCTACCCCCTTCTTGAGGACTTCCCTGTTTGGAATCCATTAGTGACGTGTAAAGTGTCTAAAAGAATAAGCTTGAAACGTTTTGTGACATTTTGCTTATTTTAATTAATTTCCATTGTTATTACGTTTTATTCCAGGCTCTGGTTCGGCTGTTGTCTCATCCCGTTTTATTGGAGGGGCGCGAAAAACATCCAACATAACTGTGCAAATTGTGGCAGATTTCTGGGGGTTTATAAGCGGATTTAAAAATAGTATTACGTCCTTGTTCTGATCTGAGTACCAAACAAAATCCAGATATATATATTAGCTTGTTCTGACCGGCACCAATCCAAAACTCGACCACAATAAACGCACAACACATTCATTCATGTATAACTGGAGCACTTTGGTGTAGTTTGTGGTGAGTATCAGATCACCCTTTTAACAATAACCACACACCATGGTGATATAGCATAAGGCACATTTGGTCTGATAATCCCCGATTAAATTGCGAGATATTTGTGAGTCCATACTCAAACTCAAAATCCGTCGTTTACTTATCACTAAAAGGGTCCAGAATCTTGGGGGAGACTAGTTTGACCATGTATTTTCATTTTTACCAAAAAAAAATTGTGTTTCTACCTTAGCAAATTTACATTTTTACCTTAGAAAATTTGCGTTTTTACATTAGAAAATTTTCGTTTTTATCTTATGAAATGTCCGTTATTACCTTAGAAAATTTACGTTTTTACCTTAGAAAATTTGTGTTTTTGCCTTAGAACATTTGCGTGTTTACATTTGAAATTTTGCGTTTTTACCTTAGAAAGTTTGTGTTTTTACCTAATGCTAAAAAATATATTTCTAGAGCAGAATAATCACACTTTAAATGCAAAAAAAAGTCCAATTCCCCTTTAATATTTTGCCGATGGAAAAATCTTCAGTTGTTCACAGGTATACTTAAAACTGTACTTTATACGATCTAGAAATAATGGATTTAGGTGTTTGTAACATATTGAAGTAAGAATTTATTCGTGTGAATTGCACCTAATTCGGTGATTGTTAAATTATTCAAATTTCGTGGTCTTTGATGTATCGGTCATGAACTGTATAGACGCGGTCTTCTAATTCCGAGAATTAAAAAACCCCTTAATTCCCCAGCTGCACATATAGTGTATATCGTAAATGGGTTTTGGGGGATTATGAGCTATATCTTTGTTACACGCAGGTGGTAATTATGGTCAGCCATTGAGAATCTGAATTTTGCAGTATTAACACCCGAATGATAAAACTGACGAAGTGAAGGTAAGAAACGAGAATTTTCGGGGGTGAAATAAAAAAAGCAAATAAAATATAAAAAAAGGGTCTTTTGCTGGGTGAAGAAAAACTATTGCAACCGGATGCGAAAACTTCACCAATGTTTGACTGTGTGTATTGCATTTGCTGTTTTCTTCTCGAAACATGTTTTCAGGCTCGTTTAAGGTGGATCACGTGTATTTGTCAACTTGTTCTTTACCTTTTTTTGGCCATTGGATATTTGTATTTGTTAATTCGAGAGAAATTAACCTATTAATGGACGCAATTGCACGCTCGTAAAATGAAAAGAAGCGACGGATCATCGCGCATTTTATTCAAAATGATTGTATACCACACACAGTATGTATAATGAGCGGATCAAGTGGAATTCAGTCCGCCATCTTGCATGGACACATTTTCCGTTCCATAAGGGGTAAAGAATTTAAAACGCTTCGTCTAAAAAGACGTTCAGAAATACTGCTATGATTATCCGAAAAAATATCTCTATCTGTTTATACAAGTATGTAGAACCCATTATGTAAGTGATGCGAAATAACAATACCGATAAAGAATTATTTATAAGGTAGTATATCATATAGAATACATAAAGGGGCCAATCAAAAAGGCAGTCCCCGAAATTCATTCAAAAATTGATTCCCCTCCCCTCTCTTTACCCCCTGTCCACATGGTGTCCATTTTAGCTAAGATTATTTCCCTCCTCCCCCTCACAGAAGTCCTCAATATTTTTGAAAAGTAGGGTGTCCAGAAAATGTATTGGTACATACAAAGGCCCATCCTATAAATTTAACTGACCTTTAATGGCTTTCACTCCCCCCCCCCTTCCTGTCTTCATAGTGTCCATATGCCAGCAGACATTCTACCCCCCCCCCCTCCCTCTCTTAAGGACATCGTTTTTGAATGGCCCCACACCGCTAATACCAGTCCAGATGGCGAATGATGTAAAATAAATTGCATTTCAAATCAAACATGTACATATCACTGCCACTGATGTAAATATATTGTAAAATGTACTGTAAAAAAGCATTTGACCATAATTTTCAATAAAAAAACCACGTATTTTAAGACGGCCCATGGATACATTGTATGTAGATATGGAAAATCCTGACGTGTTAAATAAACTAGGGCGTTTCCCTAATAGTGATCACATTGTTAAGTACAGAAGACTTCATACCTGCGATGTTAACATTTCAAATATCAACATTTTTACAGCATGATCTCTCGCTAAAATCTAAAATAAGCTGTAAATTTAACTTAAATTTGTAGAATAGCACCTTGTATTCACTTCCCTTGCTTAAACAAGCGGTGTGGTATCAACTTAGTACATGGTGTACACGAACAGTTTTTCTTAACCACACTGAATCTGTCACGCAATTACACTCGAGCTATTTGCTTATTTACATATTTTAAGAATAAAAGCGAAATAATGGATATAATTTTAAAAGCATAGCAAAAAGAGGAATAATAGAAATATTTGTTGGCTTTAAATAGAATAATTCAAAATAGTTGGGAATAACACAAAAACACCATTTGCTAAAAAAAAGCACAGTTCAAATAGAAAATTGTGGGATTGGTTTCAAAACTTTATAGCACAGTAAACAATTTCTGTAAACAAAATACAATTTGGGTATTTATTTATATATGGTGTACACGAAGATAATTAGAAAATGAACGAGAATGCCTCTTGACGTCTCGAAGATAATGGTTGGTTAGTATTTATTCTCTTAAATTAACATAATTCACATCCACATTTTCCATGGAGTTTAGAACTCGAAATTTCATGAAATTTTAAGACCAGAAATCAAATGAACGAAAATGATTTCCTGACGTCTCTAAAATAATGGTTGGTTAGTGTTTATTTTTTAAATTAACTTACATTCCCTTGATTTTAGACCTCGAAATCTCTTGAAATTTTGAGAATTAAAATCCAATGAACGGAAATAACCTCTTGACGTCTCTGAAATGAGGGTTGGTTCGTGTTTACTTCCTCATACTGACATTATTCAGTGGATTTTAAATCCAAAAACTTGTGCCAGAGCGGAACTTTTGTCCTTGCCCTCTCCCAGTTTGTCCCAGCGATCCCTAGATGGCAGCACCGTTCCGTGCTCATGTCGTCCATTCCCCCAGCCCGGGGTAAATGGTGGCGATTCATTTCGGTTCGCCTCATTAAATCAACTTTTGGCTCGACGCGCGAGTGACGGGTGTAGCGTCGAAGCGCCAATCAGCGGCCGAAACGCGTGTGGGGTGCTTCGTTCCGTACGGTCCAAAAAGGTCTCAGCGCCGGCTCTCCTTCTACTAACCCAAACGCGAGTCCAAACCAACAACAGCTGTGTGTGTGTGCTAATGTTGTGATTACTGTTTACTCCGATGACCCTACGGACCCGCTTCACCAGATGACCAGTCTTGCTTAGCGGAAAAAAAAAGTGCGTCGTCCGCGAAGTGCCCTAAGTTTTGCTGCCGCTACTCAATTCGATATTCCCGTGTTTGACCACCAAGAGCCGAAGCTGGACGGGCCGGCGTCCATCGTTTTGGCCAAAAGAAATTATTTTGGCAAAGTGAAAATTTATTTGGAGACGTCTTCGCCAACCGTCAAAATTTCGCCCTCAAAAGCAGAAGATATGAGCGAAGCGCAGCCGCAAAGTAAGTTTCGTTTCGGATTTACGCTATATAGGTCTTAAACCCTATTTTGCAAAAAAGTAAAGCATTTACCTGTAACTTTTCTGAGAGTTAAAGGGTCTCAAAATTTCATCGAACATCATACATCATCATTCGGGATTTTCCAAGCAGCCCTTTTTACAATTCCTCGGTTTTTAAATAAATAATATAGGCATAGTTCGAACGGGAAATGAAACTCGTGTTCCAAAGCATGCACGTGCAGTGGAACCCATGTTCCAAAGCATGCACGCGAAATGGAACACGCATTCCAATAATTTTAAAGTTTAATTTATTTAAAAAGAAATAAAGGTTTTGTGATAATACAGACTCTGTTTGTTTAGCCAAAGTTCAGAGGACCAATGTGTTGTTTTGAAGAAATTTCCCTTATATAGTTCTCGGAAAAAGTTGAGCATTACAGGTTTATGTATGATGTATAAGCGGAGAAATTAAAGTATGGCATACGAGTCCTATAGGGTGTTTACATTCGCCTTAATACGAATTTATTACGCTTTAATTCGGATTTATACGCGTCGCGTATACGGCGTTTAATTAACCCTAATGAATTAGTCGGATTAAAAACTATATTAAATTGTGTCCGAGACGTTGGCGTTGAAACGTGGTTTTCGGAGCCGAGAAAATCCCACCGTTTAATGTGCCTTAATAAGATGGACTACAAGGGGTATGTGTGTTAAGTTTGGGGGTTTCAAATTTGTGATTTTGATAGGATATTTCCCTTGAAAACTTGGCAGAAATGGCTTATAACGTAAAGCCGTAATTTGGAGATTTTCGTTAAACTGAGTCGCGATTATGGAGTTCAGTTATGTAAAATTATTAACGTAGTTTATTCGGATTTTGTGATAAATTCTCACAAATTGTGGGTTAAGAGTTGCGTATTTAGATAAGTTCGTATATAATGCCTCAGAGAGATTTTGCGGTCATTATATGCTATCACATGCATTTTATTAACGAAAATCTGGATTACGTATAACATAATCTGCATTATATAACTTGAAATTAGCTAACGTTTTGCGATTCACACAATGTTGAAAAATAAAGAATGCATTTTAACTTTAGTTGTCAAAATGCTAGTTAACATTAAATATTATAAAAGGACCTAATGCATGCGCGGTGTTATGCCTGTTATGTTTGTTTGAAATTATAAAACATTTCGGCGAGATGTTAATAAAAGAAAACTGATAAATTTTATTCAATTCTAAAATCAGCGTTTTTATTAAGCTAAATTTATTAAGTTTATATTTACTGGGCTTTGTATTTGATACGAACGAGTTTGGCAAATGGGTTTTGTTTGAACAATTGTTTGTTTGTTTGCACAAATGGCGAAATAACCAATTAATAAAATATGGTAGCATATTATAATAATAGTCTATGCATTCGTTTCAAATTTCGTTGAATTTATTATTATTAATAAATTAATAAACATTTGTGTTTGACAGAAGGCTAGCGATTTGTAAATATCCGCAATATTTTTATTAAATTTATAACCTTACGGCCCTCATTTCCGCACATTTTTTGGCATGTTAGTGCAAGTTGTTGTTTTTTTTGCAAAAAATTGCGTTATATTAAAAAAAAAATGTTGTATGGAAGGTGAAGCTCCCCAATAAATCACGCTAAAGGACCTGAAATTTTCGCACGTGTTTATGCGAAAATATCAGGTCCTTTAACATTTTAAACAACAATTGCATGTGTGAATTAAATTACGTATTCGTTTTAAGCTAGGCAGAGAATATTATAGGTCATATTAAAGGCAAATTTTATCCAGCAAAATATTGATAATTCCGCAAGTTTGGAAGATGTTTTTGTTTTGTGGTTTGTCTTTATTTATCCAAATATGTTGCATAGTCTTGTGTATTGCATGCATGACTTATAGCCATGAGGCATATGTACAAATCATGCTGATGCAAACATTTAAACAATTCTGAGTAATAAAAATAATTCCCTTTGTTAGGGCTTCAAGAATTGTTGAATCTAGAGATTTGCGAAACTTGGCAATTAAACAGCATCGGGTATACAATTAAAACCATCTATAATATTTTATACAAGCTGCCAAATCCAGGATCAATCGGTTATTAATTTAAACCGATTTTGTGGCAACTGATTGTTTTCAGGAATCCTATCGATGATTTTTGACTGCCCAAAAATTGCAGTCTAGGCATCATTTTGAAGGTGCCCCGATACGGGTAATAAAGTTCGAAACAACTAATGCAAACAGGTTTTAGATCCATTAAAATGTATATATTATATTTTTGTAAATTATTAAATTAAGCTATGACTCTTTACTATATACAAGTTTGAGAATTTACGAACAACACCGAGCATTTATTAGTGTAAAATTCGCATATGTTAATTATCGAAAATATGAAAATGGATGATTAAAATCGTCGATTAAATTATATTTAACGAGACATGGTGCAATGGATATTTATATATTAATGTACCTACAAGACTCGACAATATAACAGTCCTTTGTATACCTTATTTTGACAAACTGTATGCCTAAATCCTGAAAACAGAGGTCTGCAAATTTCCCCCCAAAATTCGATCCAATTAATATTATTTCTATAAACTCCTGTAGTTGTGTTTGTTGGCATTGTGCCCTATAATATTCTTAATTATATATTTTTCCAACTTATATTAAATACGATCAAACCATGGAACGCTCATGCAATTGTAACACCTATGTGACCTGTTTAAGGACCTGTTAAACTAGGTCAACCCCATTGCATGTTTTTCTTGTTTAAATCTTAAATTAACATGTTATTAACGTGTTCATGTATAACTAAAAATTTCATATCTGCATATATCATATATATTTATTTGTTCTCTATATTTGTAAATTAAACGTTAGTAATCGTCGATTAAATTGATAATAATCGGAACGTTTATTATTAACGTCTTGGAAATGGATTTAACGGCCGATTACGCTAATTCTATAAAATAATTGTGTAATTTGTTAATGGTTTAGAAAATGGGATTTTATGGAAAATGATATGACGATTGATCATGGGTCCTTTTGTAATGTCTCTGCATGAGGTCATCGGGATTAGACGAAATTCGCGTGTAATTTCCTTCATTTTGATAAAACGGAATATAGATATTTAGGGGCTGAACGGTAATATAAAAAGACTCACGCGATGTTTCCAATCCCTTGCCAAATAAACACAATTTTGAAAGGGATGATATACATGTAGAACCATGTATAAATTTAATGCAGAATTTGTTTGTAAACGCGTGATATGGGTCAACATTTATTCTTTCAAAGTACTTGAATGTATCTTGTGAACGTAATTGCTGTTAACATTCATTTTAGTATTTGCAAATACGGAAACAATGGTTGAAAATAATGTTTACCATGGATTGGATTATTAGTGATCCATCAAAGATGCGAAGTAAAACGAATATACGTGTACGTCTCAATTACCACTTGAGGTGTAAAATGTTGAAGAAAAGAATTTTCGAGATTAAGTTTATAAAGATATCGACATGTTTGTAAATAATGGACACGGTTGATCTTTTAACGTTATGTTATACAGGTGTACTTATAATTGTACTGCGTGTAAAATACGAATATTTGTGACTTCCGATTATCCCCCCCCCCCTCTTCACGTCATTGTAGGCCGTATATACATGTTATGCCACTGCAATAGTTGGATTAGCATATACTACATATTTCATTTACACCCATACCTCGCTTTATGGCCTAGATACGTTCCGGAAAAGTTGGCCGTATAGCGAAAAAGCCGTATAACGAAGCAATTCTTTCTGCATTGTGATTTTCATTTTTTTCCCTTCTTAAACGAAGTGAAACCCATAAGTTGTGTTATTGTTAGCCAAATCCGACCTTGTTTGTGCAAATTGGGGTAACTTATCACATTTTTTGGCCACTTTCTTTAATTACAGCAGTTTTCTTTGGCCATAATCGAAAAAGTGCCATAATTAAAAAAGGCCGTTATAGCGAAAGGGGTATAAAGAGCAGCCGTATAACGAGGTATAGTGTACTTTAAATAAAAGTGATTTGTTTAGATATTTTATATATACACGTGTTAAAATAAGTATATAAATAGAAAGAAGTAATTTTTTTGCATTAAAAAGACATGTGGAAAAAATGTATCTGCAAATGCAAAACGGAAGTTGCCTGTTATATAATATAAGGAATGCTACTATTATAACATACATAAAATGCACCGATATATATTCTTATAAGCACACATGTTAACCATAGTTAACACATATTGATCATAATTCTAAACATAAGTAACAAACTGTTTGTAAAATCACTGCATATATGATCACGTGGATTGTGATTAAGTAGCCATATGTCCATAAACTATACCCAATTTCATACGATAAGTATACTTTTCCATCACCGGCTTTACATGTAAATCTGCATGGTAGTACTTTTCTATAGGTGAATTAACATGCCTAGTATATAGAACAATTGGTAACAAAATATATAAAGCGAGCTCATGTTACACATGGGTTACCCCATTATACAGTAAAAAAATCATTGAATTGGAAATTGTATCGGGTTGTTTTTGTTTTATCCGTATACAACAAAAGGATCATGCATGTGTTATTGTCTTTCTGTGAAAGCTTGATTTTCATTCCCATGCATGAATGCATGTATCCACCCTCGACTCAGTGCTTTAATTTCTTACGCAATCCTTAATATGCAGGCAGTTTGTAGATCAACTATTTAATTGCTTATTGAATTTAAAAAAAAATTGTTTTAATATTATGTAAATTCAAATTCAGATTCAGATTGAGAAAAAATCATACCAAAGTTGGCAAACCTATTTTAAACAAGTCTTCGATGCATTTAGTGTAGATATTAAACTTATTGTTGCAAGTCAGATTAATGTTACGGGTAAGTTGATCTCCAATAATGACCTTTTAATCACGTATTAGAAACATTTGCGTTGCAGGGAAGCCTGTTAATGTCTATAGATAACTTTTAGCTTAATTAAAAGACTAAGGTTTAACGGACCGTTAGTTTTAATTAAAATTTGTAAAGAATTATTAAACTGGGATTAATAATTGACATGTATGAAAAGGAGAAGCTAAGGTCTTTTTAAATATTGCTTAATTTTATTCCTTGAAATCACTAAATATTCATATTTTTTTTTCGAAATATGCAACATGTGTTAAAATTGGATTTAATATGAGCAAATGTTTGTTTTGATATGTGTTTAATATGCTAAATAATATTAACGAAAAGACTTAATTCAAGAGTTTAGTGTATATATATAGTATATACGAATACAACACCAGACAAGATTATGAATACATATGTGGGCAAAATATGTACTATATAACACGTCTAATAAGAACCAAAATGTATATAAAAGATTTAAGTCCATGTTTTTAAGGCCATTTTAGACACTTAACCTAATTCGTATACACATTATTGACTACAGGGATAACTTATAGTAAACAACAATGGCCTATTTTTTAATAACTTTATTATAATGGACGATTTATTGCTTGAAGTATGTTGTATGTGTAAGGTTAAATCTCGAGTTAACTTTTAAAACATTATTTCGAGAAAGTTTATTAATGAAAATTTATTTGATTTTTGTGTGAAAGTGAACTTGAAATAAATTAATAAATTTGTTTTTATTTAAAAATACAGCAGATTTTCAATTCCAAATGTGAGCAACCATCTTTTTATCTCGTTTGCAACATGATTTTGATTTGTACATTTCGAAGTCTATGTTCAAAACGTTGACAATGTTTCAAATTGGTAAATTCGGTAGCATTTTCCCACAACCGTTAATACCAAAGTATATATGGACTAAATTTGTAAACATTTGATACATTGTAAACATGTTTCCCCACGGATGCAATTCTAATAGATTATCTTGTAAAAATACATTCAGACTTTAAAATATTTTTAAAAATAAAGTTATTACCGACTTTTGGCAGTATGTACGACAATATATACAAGCATCTTCACATACAGAAGGCAATGTTTCACTTTTGGCCCATTTAAGCTTACCAGTTGTCTAAATAAACTGTAATAAAAATTAAGGATTGCAACAAGTGTTATTTTATTGTCACATGGTTCATGATGTTTGTATACAGAATTATTTTTAAAGCGTTGGTTTGTATTGAATTTTGCCAAGAATAAGGTCATACATTTCACCAGGATTAAAAAAAAAATTTCAGAAATGAAGATATATACTTGTAGTATATTGCTCTCATTTTATTAAATAATGACAACGATGCTACAAGTCAACATGTGACCACCTTGCACCTGTTACCACCCAGAAAATATGTCGTTAGCCTTGTTAAATATTAAACTTGGCCAATTATTAATTATAGTCTGCCTTCGTACAAAAAATCGACAAATAGTTTTAGTTTAATGAAATTTACACCTAACTTTTGCATGTTATGTAGCTTTGAAAAGACACGTAACATTTCACAAAAAGTCGAAATATGTTCATAAAACATTTTCACAAAAATAAGTATTGTGTTGCCATTTCAAAAACGCTTTATTCTAGCAATATGTTGTTTGTTATTCATGTGGAAGTTGACGGAAATATTTAAATATATTTCGTAATGTGGACGCATAATTTAATATTTTCTAGGGAGGAATAACGTTAATGATCGACACATTACTTATACGTGTCTTAAAGTTATTTAAATTTTAAAAACTTAAACGACCATAGGTAGAATTCAGGAATCTGACGTGTACATGTTTTGGGATTCAGTAAAAATGCATCATTTTTAGGCAAATATGATGGATTTTTCAAAATGATGTTCAAATCATACAAATTTTGTAAAGTTATCCAGCTTTATTTAGTTCACTTAATTTTGTCTTAAAATTCGAAAATATCAATATGACGTCTTAAGACCCCTTTTTTTAAACTGATTTGCTGTGCTTTTCGGGTAGTTGTTAACATTATCAGTCGCTATAGATGTCACAGATGTCACATGTTTATTCACCAAAAAACCCTTATGATATACTATATGTTAACTTAATAGCACGGGAATATTATAATCAGTCGTGTTATTTGTGTGGGTGTCACGCAGTATAATTCGATAATAGTTAATCCTGGTACAGGCATTGATATTTCTAAGTCACAAGAATGCCTCATTTTTCGCCATAGAAAATACATAAAGGCTATTGACTGCAGATTTATGGCTACAATAAATATATCTAAAGCATAAGTGCCCATGTTGAGATTGTGCGAGCAATATGGACGACGTGCGTGGCTAAATTATTGTTCATCATCATCATCATCTTCGTTGCTTTTCATTCCATGATAGAGATATATAGTATCATCCATGGACGTTTTTACGAAAACAAGGCTTGTGTCAAACTATGATTAATTCACAAAACCACGAAAATAGTGCATCAGTTAAACATAGTTAAACATAAAATACAACATTAAATATATTTCTTAACCATTTATATATAGTTTTCATCGATTGCGAGTAGCAGCTACAGTGGAACCGCGGTTTACGAACTTAATCCGTTCCTTGATCCTGTTTGTGAACCGAAAGGTTCGTGATCCGAATCAATTTTTCCCATTACATGTTATGGCTTTATGTGTGGAACTAATACAGAAAGGAAATCGTCGGATTAGTTAGTGTTGTTTGTTAAGAATGAATAAAAAAAAAACTTGGCACAATGGTTAAAAATGACATTTCAGAGATTTAATAAAGGCAAAAAATTGAATCTTAACTCACGTAGAATTAATATTCAGAATGGTTTTTCAAAGTTTTGTAAAAGTGTAAAATTCCTCCTTAATTTTGTAGAAGATAACTACATTTGTCCATAACCTTTGGATTGGTTGATTGACCACCGATCAAACTAATCTTGCCGAAAACTTTTTAAATGAAATTTGCTTACCCTAAAAGTAATTTAATTAAAGAGTGTTTTATTTTACACAAATTAGATTTCAATCAAACAAGTGCTGCTATTGAAATAGCTCTGCATTATAACTTTATACAATAATTCCAATTAACCGTATTAAATGTACGTGGCATTATATATGCACGTGCTCCGTGCGTACTTGTTCGTGAACTGAAGCATCGTTCGTGAAGCGAAACAACATGTGGTGTTCGTAGACAGAGACGTTCGTAAACCGAGGTTCCACTGTACTACAAGTTTTACTTAATGTTGAAACCGTTATGGTTTACGGAAAACGGTTTGCAATGGTTGAGTATCATTTGTTCATGCATGGATTGAATACCGTGATAATTATGTGACATTATAATAAATGCTTCATAATATTATTCAACTTGTCATTTTCTAGGCAGATGAACACCTTAATGACAGATCAACGATATTAAAACGTCTAGCTAACCAAATCCTTGGCAGGCAGTCAAATGACATTTTTTAAAATACTATTGTCTGTATATGGTATGACTTTTGTCCAGATTGCTTTTTAAATTATGTATTTCATATAAACAGTTTTCATGATTCAGTATATTTATAGTGTTTTTCTTAATGTAAAGTTAACAACATGCATGTATTAACACCTAATGTACAAACAAGCTAAGACTAAACCTTAATTGATTTATATTTGTAATATTTCGCAGCACATATCTTTAATCTGTAATTTTTAATCATTGTAACGAAGTGATTTTTTCAAATGTATATTAACCAATGATGTGTTCAGTGAATGTTTTGCATTTCAAAAAAAGGTTTTACCCCAGTACCATGCACCATGTTGTTCACAGTTGCTTGAGACTGAGCTGCATTTAAGTCCAAGAAGCATACCACATGCAGTTGGACAGAAAAATGGCCAAGACGAGCTCAAGACTGTGATCCAAATATCAGACTCAAGCTTGAGTTTAAGCTTAAGATGAAGCTTAGAAGAGGCCAAGCTTGAGCTGCAGTTTAGTGAGCATCTGTGGTATACGGGCTTTAGAAATGTATGCAAGAAATGAATTTTAACATGATGGTGATATGGAAAAATGCCTAACGTTTTGGAAAGTTAAATACCAAAGTTTAAAGCACGCTTTTTTTGATCAAAATCTGAAACAAGATTTTGAATAGTCAAATACAGTGTTTTACACATGAAAGTACACCTATACCTCGCTATACGGCATTTTTTAATTATGTCACTGTTTCAATTTACGGCCCACAATACTTCGTTATACGAAAAAAAAAATGCTATAATTAAAGAAAGTGGCCAAAAAATGTGATGAGTTAACCCAATGGGTTTCACTTCGTTTAAGAAGGAAAAAAAATGAAAATCAAAATTGATTCGTTATACGGCTTTTTCGCTTTACGGCCAACTTTTCGGGAACGTATCTAGGCCGTAAAGCGAGGTATGGGTGTATTCAAAATATAATTTACAATATGGAAAATATGGTTCGTTAGATGGAGTTTCGAGGCTCAAAGACCTGCTGAAAATATTAAAGAAATATTTAAAATATTTCCGGTGGGTATAGTATTTTTCACACAAGTGGAAAAAGTCGATAAAAGTAGACCTTTTTTCGTTGTTTAATTTAAAACCGCTTTTTGTTTAATAAAAATTTCCAGAATAACTTTTTCAGTTGTGTCCACTCTGAGATTTATAAATTCATTGCATAAGTTTTTGGGCAACATTTCCTCCAAACTCGTCATACGTAACTCACCCGATGTTTTTCATATATGCGAGTCAACTTTTTTATGTATCATTCACGCTTCGCGAGTTAGTGTTAATTAATATACAAGTTTTACTGACTTTTCACGTAATAAACCTAATTATAAAAAAATATTTATGACCCAACACAAATACCCTTTGCAAGGATACAACCCATCTTCCAACCATCAATCCTTTTTAGGTGAAAAAGATTAGTTTGCTTAGCCCACATTTTACTTTTTGTAAATGAACAAAACTTCAATTATGGGAAGAGTCCATTTCAGCATATTTTGTAGCTCACGGCACACTAAACAAAACGTAAAATTGTCGCGGCCCACCGTTTGAAAAAAACCAACAACACTGTAATTGAAACTGAAAATAGTGTTGAAAACAGCATTTTATACACGTTGATGCGGCTAAGATGAAACACAGATCCGAGTCTTTGATGATCAGTCGAATGATGTGTTTCTCGTGTATATGTACACGGAAATGGTGTCTTGACACCACGCGCCGCCATCTTGCGACACCGTCTCCACTGATTGTGAAATGGCGGTATTTCTTTTTCTACTCGATTTCTGTCAATATTCACATTTGTGTATCGACAAACTTTTCGTCCGTCAAAACAAGATGATAATATGGTCGCTGCTTATCACAGATAACCAAATAGCGGAACAGATCACAGAACAAACAGGTATCCAAATTCCATTATCGCATCTTTTTTTTTTGAAACACGATTGGAAATCAAAATATTAAGACACAAATAACAATATATGCATAGGGCTATATATGCACCGATATATATACATCACTCTTTATATGCAATTTATAATGACCACTTGGGGAAATGCCATTATACCTCATCTGCAATACTTTGTCGCCAATTTTGCAACAGGCCAGACTTTTAGATTTTTATAATTACAAATGGAATTTTAAGAAATATTTTATCAAATGTTTTGAACCAAGTTCTTCAAAAATCCACAAATTTCTTTTGGGTATATTTTTCAAAAAAAAATGGGCCAAGTTTGTTGGTGATCCTTTCCATCCAAACAGTTTCAAGAAATAGATTACGTCCAAGATTTTTCCAAGTCATCAACACCCACTTAGAGCAAACCATTTGTAGAACACAATAGATTAATCAAGGATAGACTACAAATTGTTGGTAGGTTGTTGTAGGATTTTGTTTTCCTTTGTATACAACCGATCTAATGTTTTGGAAAGTTTTTCATTATCATTTTCAATTTGTAAAATTGAAATATTTTTATTTAAATTTCACCCGATTTAATACCATCGAGATTTGCCAAAAACCTTTCTGAAAATCCTGGAATTGTTAGGAAAATTTGATAGACCTGGACCAGTAATTAATTTTGATAAAGTCGGGGTAATTCAAGATTTGTCTGCCTAAACATTCGCCGTTACATAACCAGTTAGTAGTACAGTACACCCATATGGCGCCGGAAGTGACGTCATAGCTCCTCCCCCTCCGCGCATGCGCACTAGGCTCC
>JAQGAE010000480.1:0-35856 GCA_034696685.1 Julus scandinavius | reverse complement strand
CCCCTGGCGTTGGTGTTTAGCCCTCGTGTTGCAGAAATAGGCCAACGTTAAAAATTACCAAACAAACAAACAAACAATAGAATCAATAAATGTGCAATCAGCCAATGAACTCTCAAGTGCGCATCGCATGAAACTTGAACCTAATTCATTTGCACTAACGTACTTTTTTTTAATGCAAATTGAAAATACAAACTAGTTATCGTCACTCGCTTAGATCCTATTGGCTCGATTTCTAGTCTTTTATTTTAAAGGAGTTTTTCAGTCCACTGTATTATAATTGTGGTCACCATATGGGGATAATTTGATTAGATAAACTGATAAAATCATCATTGATTAGTATTGTCTGTTTCAATAATTTGATGACGCAGATTCAAAAATCATGGCACTAAAACGCAATATAAGAATGCATATTTATATATACATACATATGTACTCTTGTTTAAGCGAATAAATAAACACGCAGTAATGATGACAAGTTTTGCAAGAGCAACATCTAAAAGTTTTAAAACGTCTAAAACACATCGGAGCATTACTGTTACAATAATAGCAAACAATGGATAATGTGGACTATTTTGGAGGGTTTGCTACTCATAATGCAAATAATGACTGAATTAGTCTTCACTAATGGATTTTAGTACTGCTTGGCCACCTGCCTACCGATGACTGCGCATATCTGTTTGCATTTTTTAAATCTTTCTGTAGCTGTCCAAACTACGATTCGACTTAAAGGTTGAAAGCTGATATGTTGCCCAACACAACAGTGGAATTCACGAAAAAACTACCATGTTTCATCAATTATAAGACGTACATCTTTCTAGAAAAGAGGTGCGTCTTAGAATCGCGGTTGCCTTAAGCCATCTACAGTCCAGGCGAGTTTACTATGTATCCAGCGACTTGGAAACATCGTTGTCTCCTACATCTGGATGCATGTGACCAAAAAATGTATGTGTTGATACACTTGGCCAACGATGTGGCGAGTCTAGATCTATATTTTGTGGCATTAATCTATTCCGTATATTTTTCCAAATATTATACCTGTAACGACGCACCTGAAAGTTCCTTCCTCGTGTGTACATTATTTAAATTTGGTGTGTTTCCCTATTGTTGTTGATAGTAAATTGAAAAGATAAATTGTCAATGATATTCTAAAGAGTTTCTTTTCTCTTAGAATCAAAGCTGAAATTAATGTGCGTCTTACAATCGATGGCGTCTTAGAATTGATGAAATACAGTAGGTCCCTGAATATCATTGGTTGTTTAACCAGCAAAGCACAGTTGCTGTGTAGGCAACAAAACGACCCCTTTAGTAAGATGCTGTATTGTAAGTCATCAGCTATTTTGAAACACTTATTTACTATTTTATAAATGCTTTTAATCAAACATTTTAGAAAAAATTCTATTTCTGTTAATGTGTCAATAAAGTTTATGTTGTTTGTATTTTGGACAATGTCTCAGCACAATATTTATACGCAATATAACGAAGATAACCATTACTACGTTAATTAAAATATCTTATTATAAATTTACATTCGTGCAAAATAAATTCCGTTGCCCAATTATATGCATATTGTTGCTTATCCATTGTCACTCTTTTTGCGCTAAAATATCTTTAGCATGAATATATCTGAATTTCAAAAATCATTAGAAAAAATTCCAGAAGAACAATTAATTATTAGGATCATAAGCATAATTTCCATTAAAGAGGATAGCTGCCTTTAAGCAAAAATAGCCAAGGCCAGAGAAAAGAGCTGACTAAATATACCCGTACAAAGTTAAACAAGGTTAACAATAGCAACTATTTTCAACTTAATGCCATTTTCACGTAAGCAACTGCAATGGCGTTTCAAAATCCTTCTTTTATCGGTTTAATCTGCAACTTCGGAATTCAAATTATAAATAGTTTGAAATTGTGCTTCCAAGTGGGTCATTGTAAAAAAGAAATATCCGACAACTCGACTACTCTTTTTTTTCCACATTACCAGCTTTCTAAACTAAGTTGGGCTGACCTAGAAACCATACTTTTTCTACTTAGATGTCAACCGGGATAGTCATGAATTAAAGTACTTTTGAACGCTCCTAAGAATCTAATATTACTATAAACGAGTGCTGAATGCACTTTCTTAGACATTAAGAAAAAACAAATTGAAATTAGCATAAAAATAATGATGAAAGATACTCACATAAGGTTCTTGTGGAGCCCTGTTTCTAGGCACACGAACAAATGCTGGTCTTTCCATGGCAAAACTCATTGAATTGGTATTGGCAAGAAATCGAATTGTTGGTACACGGGGTCCACGGAGCAAGTGATGGCACGAAGAACCTCGGAGAACTTAGATAAAATCCCACCCACAACTAGTTTAGTATAGTGTGCCAGGCGAACAGATAGTGTTCACTTTTGGAATTAACCAGCGCAGGGAGGGACGATGGGTTATTTCAAGTTGATCGGAAAATACAAGAGAGGAAGAACACCTTGACAGGATTCCTAGAGCATGTAACCACCACAGATCAAAGCTGCAACTGATTCGAATTTGGATTTCCTAAAAACTCTACCGACTGATATATTTCGGTTACTTGTTTTAATGATTGTGCGCTACTTTGAACAAACCAAATTTTTTGAAAAGTGTTTTTCAAAGTTTTCTGAAATCTCATTCGTTCACATCTTTCGGTACGTCATTACTGGGGCATCTTTAATAAACGGAATAGCGTTATACAGTATTTTTCCCCCTGTTAACCTTCCCCTTATTCGCTATTCTGAACTCAGCCTTCAATTTGTGTCAGGTTTATGTCGAAGGTTTTCCTCCCTGCACTTTCTATTTTGGAGTATTTTTTCACGTTGCCCTTAAAATAGAGAATAGCATCACTGAAATCAGAAGCAAAATGCATTTGCTTTGCTCGAACATTCTCAGTAAATCTTAGTTGTAAATAAAGACAATATCAGTGCCTCAACAATGGCTATTTACAATAAACTTCCAATTTATGATTATTTTGGTTTAATTTTGCGAGTAAATATTGAAATTGCTGTAAATGTTTTAAACATCTTGTGAGCTGTGCCATACAGTGGTCTCATTATTCATTATTAATGCAAATATAATTATATTTTATTTGAATTGTATAACAAATTGCCAAAATTAAAAATTCGTTGGAGTTATGTTTACACATTTTTGAAATAACTTTTTTGTATGGTTTAAATTCAAGAAATAGTGGTTAGCATCATATTCATAGCTTTGAATGTGATTTCAAAATATTGTGTAAAAATTACTTTTGTAAATGTCAAATATTTCAATGTTCTAACAAATCATAACCCTAGACACCTTGTTACTACATCAATATGACGATATACTTTGATGTAATGTGTCTTCTTTTATCACACACAAAAAAACACAAACTGGGTTCAAGCTATCTGTTCTAAACGGCAATAAATGGATATTTATGGTTATTATTTGGAATTATTCAACGTTGTGAGTACACTGAACTCCCAAAGGAACTATTGGTTCACGCTGGGTAAGATATGGTACAACAAAAGTGTAATGAAACAGAATGGCAAAGATTTATAGAAAACAGCTTTTAACAGGTGCATGGAAGTGTTGTTTTGAGTTTCAGAATCGCGAAGGTCTCATTTCTAATAATAAATATCATAAATATAGAAGGTTTAATAAACCATCGACACCATATACCTAGAAGACGAATTGTTTAAAATGCATTCTTTTGTCTTACATTCCGTAAGATATATTTTTCCTCTGGAGGGCGATGTTCGCAGCCAACTTAGGTTTACCACTGATTCATGGACAGTTACATTATATCTTCTACATTTCTAAATTTGGCATTTCTACTCACCACAATCAAACAGATTTTCTTTACACGTTTTATCGCTTGGTATTTATTATATCAAAGAATATTATTCATGGTACCGATTCATGGCCGCATCTGTCATCACATTTTGGGGGGATAGGGTCCAGAATCTTGAGGACGTTTTAGCCATAAATATAGGGGCCATTATTGGTCCAGGTGAAATAGAAATTGCATTTTTACCTTAGAAAATTTGCGTTTTCCCCTTAGACAATTTGCATTTTTACCTTAAAAAAATCGCGCTTTAATGCAAGAGTGCAATTCCCCTTTTATATTTTGCCGATTCGGTTTGGAATTTGTACAATTTCTTGGATTTCGGGGGGAAAAGGGGTTTATCCCCAAGATCTCTCACCCCCTCATACATGCCGCCTTGCTAACTTTGCATTTTGGTGAAAAAAGGCAGTGCTTCCTCTACAATTTTTCTCTCAACAGAGTAATTTTCACAAAAAAATGCATGCAGACAATTTGGTTTGTATCGTAACAGCGAGATGGCAGCACGATTCAATGTAACTTCCTCTCTATGGAGGAACTCCATCATCCTTTGTAAATCATGTTGTCAGAAAAGGAATACTTCAAAAACAGTCATCTATTTTAATTTGAGTTTCACAAACTTGTTTGACTATCACTAAAACTTTAAAACAGGACGTAAAGATGTCAGAAACAAGTTTGCAAATGTCATTCATCAGGAAAAAAGGTCTCTGGTGGCGCCGCCGTGCTTTTCTTTCCCAATCAAGAGTTAATCTGTGACATTTTGAAACATGTGTCGTTTAAAAAACATATGTATACAGTTTATTGCATCATTATTATCAGAACTTCAAAATTACTCCAGAAAAATCGCAATGCTCATAAATTATTCAAATGAGTATATTTTGCATTTTTTTAAATATTTTTGGACACGATGATTTATAAAACTGCGTGCTTACGAGTGAATTAGAGATGTCATTTTCCATCAACATCTCTTCCAAGTTTTCACAGAAGTTTTACAAACATCGTCAGTATTTTAGATCACTGATTATAAAATCGATTCATTCACCGATGAGGATGTATTTTTTCATACTGTTAATTACCGATTTTTTTCTTGGCACTTGAAGCTGCATGTTTGGAATGGAATTTAGCAATATTTGATGAGAGCTTTTAGCCTATATCTGTGAGCATAGTAACTTAATGCGCCAAATCTCATTAGCATTAAGTTGAAATTCTTGTTCTTTATTGATTTCAACTTGTTTATCATCACTCATATGGCACATAATGTCTCGTAATTCTCGTTGCATGCTTTGTCCTGGTTTATTTTTGCAAAATAAACCAAAGTAAATAGGTTGATCTGAGACTAACTCTAAAATATAATATGAAATGTACTTGTGAGAGGACTACAAAGTTTTTTTAACACAAAAAATATATTTAATTATAAAATTTAATATAAATTTTAAAATGCCTTATTTTGGGTATCCTGATGTTGTTGGTTATTAATATCACGTGGGCATTACTAAATATAGCTCAATAGTTGAAAGCATATTTGAAATTTCAAATAGTATGTATACCTGAATTTTAACACATTAATACGCAATAAATTATTGTAAAAATTACAACAAAAAAGTATAGCTGATGCTTAATTATTACAAGTATAGAAAAACAAACCAACAATAAGCAAAATTGTAGATTGTAGTTTTCGGATATAATGTATTAATGTAATTTTGAAATACTTATTTTTGGAATGGTTTATATTTCATAATGCAATTAGCTGAACTAACACTAAATATATTGTGTGTGGGTGTACTGAACTTCAAACTTGTGATCATGCAGTTAAAAACCGCATAGAGAAGATAAAATATTTGTGCTTGTCAGCAACTTTCTTTCTACACAAGCTGTTTTCTACTAATTCGTAGGTCGGGCCTCGGTCTTAATTTCACCAAATAGCATCAAGTAACAGCTAAAAACGCAATTCGTGTAGGTGGATATCTGAAATAATATAAACTAGGGGTTAACGTACTTTTGTTTGCAAATGAAAACAATGCAATGTAGTATATTACTTTTTTCTCTAACGTTAAAGGGTACATCGATAACACAATAAGGTATACATCAAATTTGATATACAACATCTTTCAGTATTAATTTCTTAAAATTTTGTCTGAGCCGCCTAATAAAAAATCGTGTAGCCAACATGTGAGCGATCCTCAGTGCTATATGTTTCACAATTCTGAATTTAAAAAACGAAAAAATTGAACGATTCTCAAATACCCAAACTGTAGATGAAGAAATACATTAATAAGTATATCCGAAAACTACAATTTTGTTTATTGTTGGTTTGTGTTCATATACTGGTAATAATTCATCAGCTATACAATTTTTTTTTTAAATGTTATAATAATTTATTGAGAATTTGTTTTTCCAAAATGTTAGCATTTGCCCTGAAGCCTCTCTTTTTTCATTTTGTATGGTGATTCCCCTGAAATTTTGGCCATTTAATTAAAAACCTGTCAAATAATGAATTTGAATAGTTTATTTGAACGTTTTTTCGTAAAAAAGAAAAGTTTCGATATCATCATTTAAGATTATTGGGAACGAATTACACCTAATGGAACTTCCTGATTAATAAAAGTCAGGATGTTTCATTGGGTGTTTTATTCAACCAATTAAGGAACTTAATTGGAATAGAAGTATATTATTTTATCTAAATTGTAACAATTATCCACGATGAAATTAATATGCATTACCTACAATAATCTTATTTTGATATTAAAGTCAATGGTGATACAATTTAAGATTCTAATACATTATCATAAGTTCGAAGATCCATCGAAAAATTATAATAAAATTTGGTGCCTCCGCCATACCATATATAATATATCTAGATTGTATAAAAATATATAGTACATTGAACTTTATAATGCATTATGATGTACCTATGATACAGATTAATGTTTTTTTAAATCACACACGTTAATGTTTAAACCAAAAGAATTATCAGTAAAATAGAAGAGTTATACTATATCAGTATGAACAAAGACCAGCTAAAAAACTCTGACGTAGACATTTAAAATTGTATTTCATAATTTATAACCGCAGTTAATGAACCAGAGCTTGCCAATTGCTAGTTTTATATGCGTTGGCTGCAAGCTAGGTAATAATACATGAGAGATTGAGGGGATATTGGGGATTGTCCCATCCCCCCCTCCCGCCGAAATCCAAGAAATTAGACAAATTTCAAACCGAATCGGCAATTGGAATCGGGGAATTGCACTTTTGCATTAGAAGTGGGATTTTTCTGCTCTAGAAAGGCAAATTTATGTAGCAAAAGTGCGATTTTTCCAAGATGAAAGTGCGATTTTTGTAGTGAAAGTGCCAATTTTCTAAGGTGAAAGTGCGAATTTTCTAAAGTGAATGTGTGGTTTTTCTAAGGTTATACGCGATTTCTAATTAACCTGGGCCAATTCTGAGCTCGGCCAGGACTTGTATGTATAATGCTGGTGATTCTAAATTTATGGCCAAAATAATCCACTCCAAGATTCTGGGCCCTATCTCCCCCCCCTCATCCCATAAAAAATGTGATGACATATGCAGCATTGGTTGGCTGCCATAGTCGAAATCTAGCACTATCATGTCAAATGAAATGCTTCAACTTGTATTGTAATAATAATAAAAAAAGAACGACATATGTGCACCCAAGTGTATACGTACAACTGAACTCATAATGCGTAGGCTATTGCATTATTCACTACATATGGTGGGATGTTTTTTGAACAGATGGCGGCTTTTGTTTACCTATTCGACTACGAAATATCCAGGCTTAAAAAGATGCTCTGATCCCAGTCTGGAAACCTGCAGTTGGCCATTCGTTTGTAAGTGTGCTTTTGTCCTCTAAAAGTCCTCTTGCTTGGAAAAGAAAACTAAATGCCAATGTTGTAACCACAATTTAAGTGAAACATTTTGTTTAAAAATAGCGAATTTGGCCAGGTCTCCTAGTTTTCTATTTCCTACTAATTTAGATTTCACTTACAGTGACGCTTTATATTAGAAACTTAATCAAAAAGTTTTAAAGTTCGCTATATATGATTTTTTTAAATTTTCTCTTTGCTGGACATAAACCCTGACCTGTCATTCGAAAAAAAAAATATTTTGATTTGACCAGAGTAATTCAAGCTCAACAGCATATACGGTGGAGCCACTCACTCATTTCAAAAGATTTGTCCATTACAAACGTTATTCTGGAACAGAGTCGGAAATATTTATTAGCTGTCTGTCGTCTGAAGGGTTGGTGAAAACACTTTATAGCGCATAAATTACCCAGAAGAAAAATAATCAAGAATGACAAGTGGATAGACTAGCAGCCACCAGGAGGCGCCGTCCGGGTCAACCCGCGTGGGTACAACTTACTTTTGTTGCATCTTGTTTAATGTTTATTGTAATGGTTCGGACGTGGAAGAACACATCCAAGTTATGTAAAGTATGCATCAACTTGAAAGCCGGTCACCGCATTCTCTGTCTTCCGTTCCAGAAGAGTTGTTGCTAAATCAACTTGCACAATCAGTTTTACTTCGCACATAAACACATCAATTGGTGTTCTCAAGACAGAACAACTGACAAAGGCAACATGCTCATACCACACTCAATGCATGTGCGAATCTACACTCAATAGTACATGGATTATAACTGTGAACAACCTTAACGAAAAGTGGGATTTCTGATTTCAAAATGAAATACCTAAACATTTTGTTGCAACGGAATGATGCTACAGTGCCATGGGGATTTCGTCTTAATGGAGGACAAGATTTCGGAACCCCGTTATACATCAAGAGAGTAAGTGGAAATTCTATGTACATAAATTGGCAACTTTACGAGAATGTGAACAAAACACACTTTTTAAACTTGTACTTAATATATGAAATTTTACTCATTAAAAACTATTATACCTAATCTAACCTTAAATTTACTCAAACGTGCACTCTAAGAAATATTGGGGGTAAAAGGTGTTTTTAAACACCCTAGGGTTTTGAATTCCATTTATAGTTGTTTACATTTTTTAAAGGTGTTTCAAAGTATACTTCAACTTTTTCAGATTCATGATTTCAGAAAACCTGTTAGGCTTGAAATATTTATAATTCAACCCAAATTCATATCAAAAGTTGGACTGTGTGAATTCAAATTTTGTAGCCTTGCAACACGTTTATCCATTACATCTTTTTAATTATTTCTTTTTAAATTAAACTCTGCTAACTAGATATTATTACCACGTTATATAGCATAAATAGTACATTATTTGCGCCCAACTTTCATTTTTGATGTTATGTTAACAGTAAACCTGTTTGGGGAGTACAATGAAGTTTATCTCCTAGAATAATCCAGCATTAGGGATAACAAGAGAAAGCATCTTTAAAAAAAATATGAGTCAGAGGTTGACCCAGAGAGGTCTAGCGTGGGATTTTGTTTGTACTTTAAATCGCATGACAACACTAAAATTGTTTTATTTGCAATTCCGTTTGTTCGCCTGTTTGTTAATGACATCATTGATTCGAAGAATTCATGATAAGAATTCTCAAAACTTTGGATTGTTAGGTTGGTGAGGTTGAATTTTCAGTGTATTTGAGCCAGCATCTTAAATGACATTGTCTGATTGTCATATTCTTGTTTGATGAATGCAGTTACAAATACCGCAATGTTAGAAGGACAACAAAAACACATACATGGCAAAGCCTCAATTTGTCAGTGTTCTCTTATCTACAGACTGAACCAAAACATGAAATAGTGGCCCGGTCACTACACTCACTGGGAATCAGTGCAACTTCGCGTTATAAAATGGGTAGGGTCGATGGAATTTCTTTGAAAACGTCTGGAGAATTTTAACTGCGCCGGTCCATGTTTATCTTAACAATCTCCACATTCCCATATGTACGCTCGTGCATTGGTATCGCATTAGTACACTTTCTGGACAATTTCAAATTGCATTTCTTGACTTCCTGACGGTCACTTTTTAAGCGTGGGCGTTCAAATGCATTCATCACATGCTGGTAATGTATATGGAGACAGTCGCGTTAGTGTTATTAAATACTGCAATGATGTCATCACACTGACGGAATACAAACAGAAATTAAAAGAAAGAAAACATGATCTCCGGTTACATCAGATTATGAGCACATATCAGTTCGCACCAGAGCATGACATACGTCATAGGAAATAATGCTGCCGCGATATCAGTTTAATATGGCGTGTAATTGTGGGTGACATTTCTACCCTGAAAGAATAGAGGATTTCGAAATTTACAACTTGTTATTCAGAATCTTAAAAGACAGTCAACACCGTATATCAAAACCGTAAAGCGTGGATACTTTTATAACATTTTTTGGAATTTAAATAAGTTTTCAATGACCCGAAACTGACCAGGCCAAATAAAATCAACCCCCATCTTTCCAAATATTGGCAAGTTTTTACTCTCTGATTAATAGGGGCAGGGACCCATTCGTGTGGGGTAACTTTGGGTCAGAGCGTTTTTCAAGGCATATCCCTAATGGAACAAGTATGCAGGGTGTTTCATGTATCATTATCTGTTCAATATCTTTTAAAATAAACAGTAAATCATAAGCGTTATCAATGCAAATGTGCAATACTTATATTTAAACAAAAATTCTAACATCTATTTTTACGAACAAAATGATAACACCCGGGACAATTGCCAGTATCAGAATACAAGATTAAATCTTGTATTCGTATAACGTTTATAATTTACTGTTTATTTTAGAAGCTATTGGACAGATAATGATAAATGAAACACAGATTACATGTCGATTACAGTGACATCTAAAATGGTGCGAAAAAAAATGTTTTAGACAAACTTTTGTGCACATGGATAATCTGCAAAACAATGGAGGGCCCCATTTAAATGAGGTCTCGTTATCTCTTGCATAATTTGAAAGGCAAGTTGATAATATTAATCATGTATTCTGAATACGTTTATGATTTACTGTTTATTTTAAAAGATTGTGGGGAAATGAAATACCTTGTATAGGGCCATACATACCATATTATGTATCTCCCATATAGTACTTACATACATACATGTCTGGAAACATTTATGACCATACATATATGACGTTTTATGTCCATTTATGGAGTTGATATGGGCTACTCACAACGTGAATATTTCCATAAATACAAGGTTGGCAGTTGCTTTAAACTTTTTCCGGCAAAAAAATTAAACAAAAACACTTAGGCATCTACTTTTCGAGTTATATAATAATGAAATACAAATTAAAATTATTAAAATCCGCTTATTTTTGATTTTCGACTAATGTAGTCTATAGTTTTGCATATATTTGTTTGATATTAACATGACTAATAGTCAAGACATATAGAAATCGCTATATTGATCTGTTTAACAACATATCCTCTAAATTTATTCAAATGCACCAACAGTTATTTTTCATGCAATTTTTCACAGTTAAAGAATGCGTATGTGTGAAATTTGAACAAAAATTCTAACGTATTTATTTTTTTCCACCATAAAGATCACACCCGGGACAATAGCCAGTAACCACCTGTGTTTTGGCGATGTCGTCATCAAAATTGGCAACCGGAGTGCCCTCTACATGGAGCACGAGGAAGCGAATGATGCTATTCGCGCATCAGGAAATGCACTTGAGCTGCTGGTACTCAAGTAAGTACATCAAAGTGCCATGTCTGTGTACATACATATATCAGGGAAAAAAGCGTTGGCGCGAAACAACATTGGACGCTCTTGAATTAACTTCAACAACAACTCGAAAGAGGGCATACTTGTACAGCAGGATAGAATATTGGCAATTTGCCTCCTTAACCTAAAAAATGAGCATTTCATGGAATTTCAGTTGTATATTCTATTTAGAAGTAAAAGTAGAACATAATGGGATGAGACTGACTGAGATCCGGGAAAACGATATATTTTTAATTTTCTTTGGAAAAGCTAATGATGTAATTATGTATCGTTGACCAGTTTAGCTTCACCTATTTCAGGCAAATCGTTCGATCCCATTTGTCAATTTGCCAGAAATAGGTGCAGTATAACTGGTAAACAACTACATCAATACAATAGTAAATTGATGTTGAGGATTATAAATGTATATTTTAGAGAGAAATTGCAAGTTAATACCACAATTATCCACACCATTGACACCAACCTCTTCACTCGGATTCTAAACGTGCATGGTGTTTTCATATTTATAACATTAAATAATAGAGAAAATTGTAAATCGTAAAATAGGAGGATTTTAAATATTAGAAGTATCCGGGGTTTCTTATTCAATTAAGTTTAAACATAGTACATATAGCCATTTAGGATATGCTTCCCAAAGTTTGTCGGCATGCATTACAACATCATCATTAAGAATTTATCGTCTGCCAAGCTATTATTTGCGAAATAATGAGGATAATCAATTCATCGGAGATCATGTAGTATGTATATAATCTTGATAACTTAAAAACAAAACCCAAGATAGAAATTTTATAAAAAAACATTTGGAAGGACGCCCAAAGTTCCTGTGCTGGAAGTCCTGCCAAAACAGACCTAAAATACGCATGAAAAACAAAGTGTATACTGGAAATTTCCTGATAACACCTCCTAGTTAATGCATTCGAAAAACATCTAGTTTACATATAGACCTCGATTAAATGCAAAGCTAAAAGTGTAAAAGAAGATTAAAGAAAAAATACATAATCACAGAGTTCTTATGCAGTGTTCACACTACATGAGGTTATTATAATAACATAATAACAACAATTAAAGAAAACTTCGGCTTAGCGATACATTTATAATATAATCATATCTAATATGTAGTATGTATAGGTGCGCCCTATATGTAGGCTCTAGACTCTATAGGTCACCCCATGTCTGAAAATGCAATGCCACATCTGAATAAGGCTAGAACCAGACATCATAAGAAAACTAAGCACATTATATAGCACAGTGTAAGAGATAATTGCTTTGTTACCAGACATATTGTCGTTTTTTCATTAAAATTAATTTAAAAAAATTATGAAAAAAGTAAAATAATTAACAAAAAAGTTAGGTCCATGAAAACAACACCCAATTCCTCACCCTTCTAAAAAAAATGCAGATAGCAACACCCACTTTGGATGAAGCGCCGTTACGTACAGACGTTTTCTCTGTTGACGTTTAAACGAAAAATTGACCAAAAAAATAACTTATTTTGGTGCACGTGGCGTTGACATGACATCACACCTATTTTGCAGTCGGTTTCGTTGCAAAAATAGGCAAGAGAACGTCTGTTCATTCGTCGGTTTTAGTATTTGTGGGATGATTCCATGTGGCATGAAAATATCACACTTCCCCTGCCATTTTCTACATCATATGAAATTATGGCAATTTAAAAAATCTTACACCTTTTTTGCGATAATTATATAAAAAGCATTTCACCCTCCATGTATTTTATATCTGGTGTTTTATTTTCATATTTCGTTAGCAGTGAAATAATGTATAGCTCACGCATTCCACAACGCTTGATAAGTAGCTACTAATCTTCATTTTCGTCAAAGGAAACGCTGTTGCAGTTGCCTTCGATTGCATAATAACCCCCAAAATAGAACTGAAAATTCAAAATAAATTGCATAAGCAGCATCTAGCCCTAACTACAACTCCAAGCCCACGCAAATTTGAATTTCATGGCAAAGTCGAATAAACCAATGAAATTTTTCTTGTCGAAAATTATAAGGGATCAATTCTTGTGGCTTTATGTTTGTAGTGTTCTAGTCATCTCTGGAAGTTGAAACCAAGCTTTTATTCATTGATAAAAGCATCAGAATACAGTTTATTGAACACATATAATATAGAGTGTATATACTGTAGATGCGCGCGCATAGATACCCCCAACTAGGACAATTATTTTTAGCTTCTCTTAAACCAAAGTCATGAAGATGGAATGCTGAGCATGCGCGCATCCAACTCTGAATTTTGCATCAAAAACTTTCCTAACTTTGGTGCTAAAAATAAATACTAGGAGAAAGGGAGAGAAACATGGAGGTTTAGCCGAAGAAAGTATCTGGTGCCCATACGGAAAATATGATTAATTAAACGGTTTGTGGGGGAAAACTTGTTACCATTTTTAATTGGAAATCGAGATTCAATTGATGGATTCACCATCGGCCGTTCCTTGGAGGTGAGAATATTCATTACACTTCAAATCTAACATAACCGGAAGATTTTTCCTAATATGAAATCTGAATGCTGTTTGTTGGTTAAAAATGGATAAGTTTCCATTTGGAAATTGAGTCCATTTTCGTTTGCTCTTATGACGTCACAGGTGTTTATACCTTTTCGTTTCAAATGAAGTCCATAATAGGACTACTAACTGCCTTTCTTACGAAACTTGACAAATACGAAACTCGTTAATTGATTTTTGAAATATGTTAAATCAGATTAATATTAACTTAAGTCTACCCATGATAGTTATTGTCATTAATGCATGGCGTCGTTTAATACAAATGTAACATGTTTAAGTGATATACGAAATGCATGCTTGAGACCTAAGTTCTTTATAATGAAAGCTGTCAAATCATACATCACCTTGTGATAATTTTTCAAAATCGGCACATTTTGCTGGTGAACATTAACTTGATCGAAGCTTACTGTAAAAAATTGCAATGGAAACTGGAAAACATTTTGCTATAATTTCAAAACGTCATTTTTTACATCTATCTGATGAATGATTAACCTCACTGATTCCTCCAAATAATTAAACAAGGCAAAAAAGGTTGTCTGCCTTAAAGTAGGCCATTTTAAAATAAATCGAAAGGAGGGCAAACAAATATACCAGGATTTCTTTCAATAACCTATAGACATCTTTGTTCGCCCGTACAGTAAACAACCGATTTAATATCGTGCCAAGGATTTCAATAACTTCTGTCTAGTTTTTGAATAAACGTGTTGTCAACACCTGTCTGAATATATCTACTCATAAATAGTAGCTTTTCTAAAAGACAAACCGATCACGAATGGCATTCATTGAATTGTAATCGTTGATTTAAAATCACAGTAATTTGTTCTAACGCTCTATTTAATGTGGATCTAAAGTCAATACTAGTAATGCAAATAATTTGTAAAAAAAAATATGATTTTGATTTTAGATATGATTTTAGCAATCCATGCAATATAGAGCTGATATTTTTCTAAAATGCTACAGTTCTCATGTTTATTATTTTTTAAACTACACCTGTACGAATTAGTGTTTGAATACGGTTTACATATTTTAAAAAATCAATAATAAATGAGTGATTTGTAAACTTTTACACAAATGTCAGTTCCTTGGTGATCGATTCAATCAATATTATGTAAATGAACGCCTCCATTGAAAACATTTCTGGAAAACAAAAATATACCAACATAAATCCCATCACCGAATTTCACAGGAATGTCAATATAAATATGTGCTAAAATAAATCTGTAAACATCTCATCAGCCTCAAAATCAATATAGTCAGCTGATCATATACGTGCACTTGCCAACGTTGATTGTTTAATATGAAGTAGAATTTATTTAGGATATCAAATCTGCCCTAACCAATGTTTAATTCCATCTCATTTTTTAACAGGCGTCCACAAGGGCAAAGTAATCCAGGTACTCCTAACGCAGGCCCTGGCACACCATGTTTCACTCCACCACCACCAATTTCTCCGAACGTCTGGAGTCCCAAGAAGGCGCCATTTCCCCAGAGCCCTAGTAGCCCTAGTCAGGGTCCATTTCACAAATGGGTCCCTCCATCGCAATCCGGCCAACCCCTTTCCCCGTCCACCTTTCAACCCCAACCATACACTCCCCCATCCTCCTTGAGCCCTGTAGCCGGTTCTCCAGGTCATGGGTCACCCGCACATGGCTCACCCATGCCAGGAAGTATTCCTGTTTTCCCAGCGGGTCCAAACCCGTCTCCATTAAGAAGTGCACCACCCGGGCCTCCACCCCCACCTCCACCCCCGCCACCTCCTCCTCCTCCACCCATGCCTTCCCAGAATGCAGCGATTCCATGGCGTCAAAAGACAAAGGTGAGAGTCTATCATGAAGTTGTGAAGGTGTGGAAACAAACATCTTCCAGCTGAAAACTCGTGCATGATATAACGATAGTTTAGCATTACAAAATACCAAAAGCACGTAGGCGTAAGTCATGTTTCAAAAAGAGAGATAAAATTCTCTGCAGATGCAAAAAAAGAAAGGCAGCTGCTTCCATTTTCTATTTTGGCAAGGAACGATCTCAGCCATTTTAGCTTCAGAAAAGCTTTCTGATTTATCAAATATTTAAACTACAAGTTATTTTAACTCAAGTATTGCATAAAGAACAACTGTACAGCATGAAAACGTTTAATTTATTCTTTAATTAGTTGTTTACTAAATTGTATACCAACTAAAGTGAGTACTTTATCAATATATTTTTGTTTTTAGAAACAACTTACCCATGAAACATCTAACCTTTATGCCTAATACACATCAGAGAAAACACGAAACAGAAACAGAGGTTTTACAAAACAATTCGTAGAAACATGGTTTCGTTTACATATTTCCATAAACAGGTTTGTCCAAATATAGTCGTCCACATCAAAAATGCATTTCAAAACTGGGGAAATGTTTGTTGTTCGTGGATGGTCTGTACAATGGCCAAAAAGTGGCGTTTTCTCTACAACATGCTTTTTTTGTGGAAAAAGATTGCTTGTAAAATACTGGTGAGCTACTTTTTATCGTAAACATGTTTACGAAACCCTGTTTATGTTTCGTGATTTCTTCGGTGTGTACCAAGCGTTAAAATGATTTCTAAAAACACAAATACATTCACACAATGTTTGCATTGTTTCCCAGCCTTAAGCTAATGGAAATAGCGTTACTGACGAATGCCAATAATTGCAATAATTGGCAATATAAGGTATGTTAAAGTGTTTACTCAGGTCTACGTTTCTTGCACGATACTGGCCAATAAACGTTATAAAATAAATCAATTTTCAAAAACACAACTAATTGTTTAGTGAAATTGATTATTTTCTCATAAACAATGGCTGATGAAGTATAAGGATACAGTAACGCCACACCCCAAAATGTTGGCTCAAAGGCCAGGTGATACTAACAGTAGAGATTGATTTTTCGTAATCTTTCTAAAAAACCTTGTTGTTATTGCCATTGTTGTTTTACAGCAAAATGGAGACACTCAAGGCAGGCCAAACTCTTCCTATGGTTCCCAAGACGCCAACAACTCCTTGGACGAGGCCGGCAATTGCAGTCAATACGCCAATCTTCCTGCCAAGCTTCATGGCACCTTGCAGAAAGACAAGAAACCATTCACCTACACTCCCGGAGGGATAGATTTTTCGGAGTTACGGTCCCCCAGGATGCAACGTCGAATTGATCAAAATGCCAGGCAGGTGTCTCCACCCACTATGGTCCCATCGCCCCAGCAACAAGTCCACGAGCTCCACCCCCCTGGTCCTCCCTCTGCCCCCACCTTTGCCCAGACCCCAGTCCGGCTGCCGTTTCCCCAAGTCCAACCCCTTCCCCGGATGCCCTCGCCCTCTGGACCACCGGCTGGTCAGAGACCTCTGCCGGCTAGGGCCCAAACCGTAGGTCTTCCTAATTACAACTCACCCATACAGCTTTACTCTAAAGACAATGCTTCTGATGCTTATCAAAGACAGGTGGGAGAGCTCGGTTCTCAGATGAGAGGGTAAGACATTTTAGCAGTCTAGGTATGACAGCTAGGCGTGACAGCATGATGTAGCAAAAGTAGCAGATGCAAGCCTTGCTGCGTTATTCCAGAATTAAGCAGACAAAACTTAGGCTGGGTTTAGTGTACATCACTGTGAAATAATCACCTCTGTTAGTTGGGTAGAAAAAGGTTGTTGCCTGAAGAATGTAGTCTAAAATAAGTTAATTTTTTCTTATTACTTATACATCCAACTGTTCAAGAAAATTCGGAAACCAAATTATTAGTCGTTAAGAAAAAAAAGGTTCACATAATTATTTAGAACAAATTTTAAAAAAAAGCATTAAGTGAATTTTTGGTACAACCGGAAATGTTTTAGGGCATGGAATATCTTATGTGCCATGCACAAAAGAGAATGAGTCAGTAGATTAGTCATAAGATGTTTTTTTTTCACATGCACGTTTGGTACAATTTTAAGTATGGGTATAAATTTGGGTAATCATTCGATTTGTTTAAAACTATTCCCAGTCATCTATTCAACAATGTAATTAGTGAGTAGTATAATTTCAGTGAAAAGCTTACACAAAACGTTTATTTCAAGATATCGTAACCGATTGAATCTATGTGTAAATTATAGATTGCATTTTAGAATGTATTAGAATCATAGAATGATAATTAAGGATCTGAATGCAAAATTCCAAAGTAAAGTAAATATTTGCATCCAGTCAATAGATTACCAGTACTTGCTTGAAGTAAGAGATGTAATCTTAGTACAAGCACGGGTATTAGTTTTAGGACCTACTAATACCTACTAGTCCAATCCATATCCCAATGCTTAATTTATTAACTTCCAGACGTTTTGCCCAAACTAATGCGTTGTTTTGTATTTTTCGATGTTACACAGGTCACACTTACAAGGTGGCCAACCAAATAACCAAAATTACAACAATAACAACAACTACAATGAAGCTCCAGATCAAGGAATTTCTCAGCCACAATCCAGATCATTTCGTGTCCTTCAAAATATAACTGCTGATGGGGGCGATGGAAACGGTTAGTATTTATTAATGCTACTAAATTAACGCCAACGAATTATTTTCAGGGTCGATAAAACGCATTTTATAAATGTGAAATCAAAATTGGAGAGCCTCCTACCTACAAACAATCATTTGTTGGAACAATTTCAGCATCTGAATAGAAAAATTTCCACAAAAAAAAAAAGAAACGCCCATTATTATTAGATAAATGTTCAGACAAGGGTTGTCATAAAATTGCGCACTACTACTTTCACGAAATAATGTACATGTGTGTAAAGCACTAATGCTGAGCCCTGTTATAGTGGGCGATCTTAGTGGTCACATTATTTTAAAAAATGAGGTGCTTATAAAATTGGAAATATGATAGAAAAATAGGAAGCACGTTAGATTAAGGTTATTTGGGGCACATCAGGACAGGTGTTTTCGACCAATTAACATAAAAATGCTTCTATTTTTCAGGGTTTATTCAATATCAATTTCCAAATTAACAGCTAGGAATGCCATTATATACAGAAGTAAGAAAAGACAGATTCTGATAAAAATAGATATTGAAGAAATTATCAAATACCTTATCAATTTTCTTCTTTAAAAATGATGGGTACAGCTTCCATGAGCAGAGGTAATCATAGAATCGAATTATGAAAGTTAATTCCCATACATTAGATGAAAACATTTTTATGTATACCAATGTTGACTTTTAAAAAACTTACCTAAAAATATCTAATGAAAATGTTTATAATTGATGAGCAACTTTAACTGGTATATGTAACACGTGAATGAAATTCCTTCAAATAGTCAATGTCGAATTCCCTAACACTCAATCTAAAGTCAGTTCATACGCCATTTGCCAAGAATAATAAACTAAAATGTGCAATAAAACAGGTATATATATAACCGGGGTAAAGGGTAGGAAGATTTTTTTTAAAGTTTTGGCATGCTGTCTTTCTCATCCCTTAACGCTAAATATAAAACTTTTCTATAAGAAAACCCATATGTACTATGCCTACCATTAGGGTTCTTCACGCTAGAGGCTAGTAGCTTTAGCCGGAAACGCTTATTTCTCCGAAAGTGAATGTGCGCATGCGCATGAAACTGATTTCCATCAAGTTTGGTGCGCCCATTCCTACCCGTCGAATACAACTTTTTCGGCTGGAACTATTAGCCTCTCGTGAAAAAAACCATTCGTTTTATTAAAGAGTCATTTTCGTAAACGTTTTATTTGGTGGGTTGCACCAATTACAAATATTTGTCAGCACTTTCCACTGAATTCGCTAATTCAAATTCAAATTTAGTGAGATCAACTATACTTGTTGCTGCTGACCCTTAAATTTCAAACTCGACCTTGGCATAAAGTACCACAAAACCTCCCTACGCGTTTTGACTATGAAACACGACAACTATTTCCCTAAGGACATTGGTTTGTTATTTTGGATACGAACTCGGTAAAATCTAAAGTGAGATTGGCTACAAGGTAATCCACCTGTGGTTGGAAGGACGGTTCGAAAAGCATCGTGACAAACTCTTGATTACAATTTTTACATAATCAATCGCTGAAAACTCATCACTTGCTTTCATTGAGTAACTACTGTATATTTTAAGATTAATTTTCTGGAAAAATAGTATCTTATTTCGTGTAATTCATTAAAAATCCGTAATACCATGTTTACAGATTTTAGTGAACCTTCCTTAGAAACGTTGACAAGTTGTTTTTTAAAAATCTATTAAAATAATAACCCTTCTCACTTTCTATGCTAGTGTAAGTTACACCTGTAAGCGTGTCAATCAATTCAACAAAGAAAACATACTGTAGGTTTAATTACCCCTGACATTCCCGAAATCTTACATAAACTTTGCAAAGCACGCCAAGCGGTTGAAATGTAGGCCACCTAAACCGACTTTATAAAGAGGTGGACGCACGTAGACCTTGTCTTTTTGCAAAAGTGAGTCTAGTTCAGTGGTTGATAGCAATCAACAAGTTGCAGGTAGAAGAAAGTTGAACTGTGCCGTTTAAAGGAGAAAACATCTACCTAGAAAAAGTGAAATCGAATGTAGGGCAAAGTTTGGAGGTGGTCAAAACAGTTGAGAAATGCTTGTATGCAAGATTTGGGCATGGCCTCAATTACACTTCTATTAGTCAGCCGTACTAAATAATGTTTACATAAGTTGGAAACTGACCGTAGGCTTAACAAGGATTACCGGTCTGAGGAACATTGCTAAATATCTGGTCACATCAAAATTTTGAAGAGTCAACTTTGCTGGGAACATTGAACATCGGAGCAAGCAATACGCTGTTGTTCCAAAATGGATTTTCCAAATGACCAACGAGTAATCATCTATATTCCAGATATACAAAGGCAACAACCGAAACCAACTAACGAAGATGTGCGTTTTGCTGGAGTTCGTAAGCAGGCACCCATACCATCGAGAGCATTTCAAACTTTGCAAAAGATGACAGGTGAGCAAGATGGAGGTGGTCAGCCATATGAACAACATCATCCTCAAGGTAAGCCATCTTAAATTTGAGTATTTCTCATTTTTCATTATTTAATGAAAGTTATACTATTTACCATTGAAAATGTAAATAATACTGAGCCAGGGATACCTAACTTTCATTTATTAAATGACCTAGCTTATTATATATATATACATATAGCTACTTTAGAATTCCATGTAATTCGTTGTGCAATCTAATCTATCGTAAATTTAATACTGCTTTTTACTTCAAAAGGATGATAAAGTGAAATTTGTTAAAAATCTTGCATAGTATGATCAAAATTATTTTTAATATTAAAATATACTATGATAGAAAAAAATAACAATGTCTGTTAAAGTTTTCTTGTACATTCAAATTTTAATCTTGTTCAACTTTCTTCTAAAAAACTTAAATTGCTGAGATTTACTTTAACATCTCCTTCAATTTCAAGAATTCTTGTAAAACAATTCTGAGCGCATGCATTTAAAGCCTAAAGTAGTGAATAATTCTGTGCTTCTGGGAAACTAACAACACAACTGGGGATATCCTTTTGTATCAGATGGTGAAGAAAATGTTGTTCAAGGCCCAGGGGAAGTTGATCCAAGGTATCGGGGCCCAAAAATACCTTCGAGATCATTCAAGATGCTCCAGGAAATGACTGGTAGCAATAATGAAGGCGGTAAGCCGCAAAATGTGTGACCTTCCCAATCCTCTTCTTGCATATTTGATGTTGCGTTTGTAACTAACAAATTCCCACTAACACAATAGTTTCAACCATTTTATAGGACTAACATATTTTAAACATAAAAATACAATTAACCCGATATTTTGTTTTTCTTTACACTCTGAGAGTGATTTTCCAAAATAGCAAACTCTAAGAATTCCAATGATCAATTTTACGTAATATATTACTGAAATAGATCCTTGATATTACATGTAATATCAACTATCAAATCTATGTAAGATAACCTTCAACGTTATCAGTCGTTATCCTTCGTGCATGCAAAGTAATGCAAATTAAAGTAATGCAATTGTCATATCCAGTAATTAGGCTTAACATTGCATACATACAGACATTCCAGATATTAATTTTTGCCTACCAGTCAAACCTGATTTGTTTTGCATGTGCTGTATACTGACCAGCATTAGTCAAACTTCACTTTGTAAAGGTGTTTTACATGTCGATACAAACATTCACTACAATTTAAGTAACATGAATTCCGAGTATTTCAAAAATCTTTAAAATGTTTAAAAATAACTGCTTTTATTAATAACTAGAGTAAAATTGTATAGTTTTTACAGTTTCAAGGCAAATTTTAGACTGCTATAATTGCAAATTCGCGTTATTCAGGTGTTTTTCCAAGAATGGACCATATTTTAACAAATCCAGTTTGCGCATGCCCACCTATATATTATTGTGCTAAGTTGAAGATTGACAAATGTTGGCAAAAGTTCAAACTACCAAAAGCATTCCAGTTTCACAGCATAAACAAAAATAAATATACTAATTGCAATGTATATCTGGTCTATTTAAATCTAGTTTCACAAGTAGTGCCACCAATGAACCGTCCTCAAAGACATCAAGCTACTAGAGTGTCCATCCCGGTGCAAGACAAGCAATATCCTGATGATCAGGAACATTACTATCAAAATCCTTCAATTCCCGCTTCACAACAGCCCATGGAGGCTGAACCAAAAAAATATATGGGAGGACATATCCCGTCACGTTCGTTTCGAATGCTACAAGCAATGACTGGTGGTGAAGACGAGCCATATGAGCCAGGTAAGTCAAATATAGTACCTACATCAGTATGATTCATAGTCAGAACATCCATATCGAAGACTTACTGAAATTGTCATCACATCAATTTGTAATGTACTTGTACATTTATAGGGGAGCATTGAAATACTTTTTACGAAAACATTTTTTGCGTATTCAATAATTATCCTATTGATTTAAAATTGTAAGGATAACTGGTTTAGCTGTGTATGTGACTGTATGAAAATTTCGATCAAATCTACTTTAAAATCTTAATGTTTGAATTTGTTTTTGCGGAATGTCTCATATTTTATCCCACTCCTGAGGTAAAGTGAGACACTTCATAAATTAGACAAAATTATGCAAAAAGATTATAATAACTTGTGTTTATCATTGTTTGACTGAAAAACGTAATGAGTTACAACTAAAATATGATGCAATGAAATAATTATACTTTAAAAAGGTGTAACTTCTTTGCGATTTCCATCTTCCTTGCAAAAATTGGTCAATTTTAATATTTTTTAAAATATTTTCCCCTCGTTTTTATTTATTTAGCTATGTTCGAAAAATACAAAATACTAAAGCCGGGTCTCCACCAAGACGTACATGTACGTATAAACACGTTTTTACAAACATATGCAAAAAGGTTTGCCCTCCGGGTTTGTTTCAGCCGACATTTTTTGAATATATGTAAATTTATGTAAATATCAAAATTGTACAGCTATTAAAGACAATATTTTTCTTTTAAAAAAAACCTGCTAGGGAGCACAATAGGAGCACAATTTTGATATTTACATATATTTACAAAATGGCGGCTGAAACAAACCCGAAGGGCAAACTTTTTTTGCATATGTGTGTAAATACTTGTATATTTACGTACATGTACGTCTTGGTGGAGAGCCGGCTTTAGTATCAAAATTGACAACAATTACAAAAATGAAAATTCAAAGCTTGTGCCTCATCTTGCCCCAAATCAATTGTCTCAGCTGACCCCACGTGGAGTTTATCCTTATAGACTAATTATAAATGGCACCAAATGAAATTACATTCAACTAAAACTATACGTTTTTACTTATGTATTTAGAAATATGTGTAAATTAGCAATAGATACTGCTACAATGTTTTCTTCCACAGTGTGACAATGTGTTACAATGTGATCTGCTACAATATTTTTCTTTTAAAAAAAACCTTTTTTACGACACAAATACCAATTCTTTAAAATTCTACGAAGGTATTATATACTATCTGTTTGCTAAATAGATTGTTATATAGTAGTAAGCAAATGCATTTTAGATTAAATATTTCCAGCCGATATCCATAATAGGACAAGTTAATAATGTCAATGTTATACCTTAAATCATGTCTCATTGCACCCCAGTTTCCCCCCTTCTTGTAGAAAGTGTTATTGGGAATCAGTGTTAGGACATTGTCGTCCATGCAGTGTTGTGCAAATAACTATAAGTTACAATTTAAAAATAAAGTAAACACAATTTCTACAATTATTTTCCAGAACCATATGAAGCGCCTGTTGAACACAGCGCTCCACAACAGGGTGAAGTGAAAATGTACACGGGTGGACATATTCCCTCTCGGTCTTTTAGATATTTGCAGCACATGACAGGAGAAGATGGAACAGCCAATGGAGGTTCGTCGTAAACCGCATCCTATGTTCCTTTCCTATCCCAACCTTGCCTTTCGTGCAATCCATGTGTAATGTGTGCATTTTCGGTGTGCGTGTTTGTGTGCTTGCATGGTAAATTTGTTGTCTTTGTGTTTTCATCGCAGAAAATGGAGTCACAGACTTCTAAAGGATTTCCACCCTCACCCAGGACATCAGGAATATAAGCCAGGACAATCTCGACAAGTAACTCAAATAGTTCTAGCTGACACTGTTGTGATAAAATGTAGGAAAAAAACCAGCTGAATTTTAAAGATTCGATGCTTCATTCGCAATCCAATAAACTGCTTTGTGCCTTCGGTATTGTGATTTTGATATAATAATGCAACGTCATCAAATCCCCTTAATCGAATGGTTGTTACAAAGGGATTTTTACATATTCCAATGATGCTTACATACAGTTTTTCATAAATTCAAACACAGTTTTTAATGGATTTTTTTAGAAATTGAGAGAGCAATTTTTGAACGATAACAGCTATAAAAAAAAATAAAAAAGCAAAAAAATATATATCAATTTTTTAACTGCAACTGCATGTGCAGATTAATGCTCATTCAATCTTTTAGTTAACTTTATGACGCGTGTGTTATTGTTATTTTCTAACATTTATTTGATGATTTATAAGGATTGTTATAATTTACTATTTTTGTTATAAGCTTTGTATTTCTTATAAATCAACATAACAGAATTTGATATAATCTCTGGCTAGCATCACTTGTGTTTAAACGAGCCAATGCACACGTGTAGAAATGAATGGTATTATTATCCGTGTACATGTCCAATCCCTGTCTGTCGTGGGTTCAACCCTGCAGGCCTTTCTACTCGTATATTGTATTGCATGTGATATTTGTATGTAAAAACATGTAGAGCATTCATTAGATTGCATTGCTTATTGAGAAAATGATTTATTAAGAAATGTTGCTTTTATGCATAATATATTTGTAAAGTCTTTACTTTGCAATAAATATAAAAAAAATTAAGAATGACTGAGTGTTCCAATGGTACCGATAGCGGTCATGAGGGAAGTCTGTTGCAATTAGATCTTAAGGGAAGCGCAACTAAAACTGTGCATACTGGGTCAGTTGAATGCAGTAGAACCCCTCTTATCCACCCTGGTTTGGCCTGCAAGTTGGTCGGTTAAAAGAGGGAGCCGGTTAATCCGGTGTTTATATATTAAAGGAAAAAATAACATTTAATTTATTCTATTGATTAATAATCGGCATATTTACAAAATTGATTCTTGGTTTTTTATAATTTCTGAAAAATGTTTTTTAATTATACCTTTTTCCTTATGTATTTTTAAAGTTTTTATTTATATTTCTTACCAAATTTAAATGAGTGTTTTTGTTGTGGCTGGGCACCCTTTGTCTCTTAGCAACTAATATGTGTGTTCCAGTCCGCTACTGTGTACAGATGAAATTACATATAATGGCCTTCACAAAATGTTTAAGAGGCAATTTGATTTTTTTTACCTCTATGAGAATGCCGGTTAAGCCGGAGAGCCGAATAGGATTGGTCAGTTATAAGTGTTTTTCCTGCAATTTGGAACAATTGGAATTCTTCAAACGCTGGTCACTACACTGCTTTCTCATTAATACTATACAATATCATTTAATTGGAAGAAAAAAATGGATCGTTTCCATTTAAAGTAATTTTAAAAAAGTTTAAAAGTGGGTAATTTTATTAAATTAAAACTTTTGTAGAAGTTTCCAAGATAACATCAATATACGCGTAATCGGTTGGATATATCTACACGAGAACTCAAAAAACAAGATGACATAATGGAGCTAATTCAGACCTGTTATTTCAAGAATAATGATCAACGTTATATTTTTTCCAAAATGACATCTTTTAGTCTGGTTTAAGACTGGTTATTCTGTGTGACCTAAACATGGCGACATTCTTTTGCCCAGAAAATAACGTCAATATTGAAAATGTTATGTCGGATTGCTACTTGAATTTCAAATTATCGGTTGATAGATTTTAAACAAAGTGAGATTTATTTTAAAGCTATTATTTTATAGCAGATGTTCTCAAACTTTGTTTCAATAAAACCATAGAAAATGCATATAAGAGCTTTTTTTTAACATATTAGAAAACATCAATAATAATTGTTTTGCATCACTAAATAAAACATTTTTTATCCAACTAAATTTGTAAAAAAATACTTTTGACCTTGCGGAGTCTCTTTATGACTCCAATGACCTATAAATTTAAAGATGGCATTTAAACCGAACAGTATAGTATTCGGTCTACAGGTCATAGATAAGTGGTATAATTTCGTAATTGTACCTAACTATTTATTACAAATATTATTTTCCCAATGTGAAAATAAAATAGATATATTCCACATCCAGAAGGATGCCCGTGCACCATAAAGTATAAATTTATTTCAAATTTTGTACTAAATTTTGTCTCATTAACAACACTACAAATTGATTTGTTTGCCAGACTTCACGTATAACACCATATAGTTAATTTGGATCAAACCTAGAAATATTCCAACTTCCCCCACACTTCGACGATTCTGGCCTTCAGAACGACAAAAGCTTGTATCTCAAATCAAATGTTATTTTCCCTCATAATCAAAACTAGGGATGCCACTTCCTGGAAACGAGGAACCGTTTGTCCTGTTTTCCACTGCAGATTTCTGTATAGGGCACATTATAGAAACATATCGACGGACTTGTACATTCCTGCACTGGAACGTTTAAAGAGCTGTTTTCTTTGTATTTAGTGGAATATAGAGGGTGTTGTTGAGTTTACGAAAAACAGCTCTTCGTTACAATGTCCCAATTGCATAAAAGCAACCCTGATCAGAGACTATAAATTTCTGGGCTTCCTAGTTGTGACTATTGATCGCTCTTAGGGCGCATGCTCCGTTCGTGCATCATGACTGCTACATTTTTAGTTGCTGGGGCTGTGTGAGCAAGGGCGAGTGTGTGCGAGACGTTAAGGAACGAGTGGGGAAGAAAAATAAAACGACAGCGTCAGTGCATTTTAAGGGGAAAAATTACAAAAATCAAACATGCATTGGAAAACGACGCAGATATGCCTGGGATTAACTATATTTTTCACCATCGCCATTCAAACAGGTAAGTATGTGATGTGGATATGAAAATTTGTTGGCTGACTCGTGTGTATGCTCAATGCAGGGGTTGGGGCTTGGCATTATGGCATCCATGCTCAATGGGGCTAAACCATACACTACTGCAGCATTTAGAAATCCGATTTATTTGACTGTGAATGGTCATATATGCATATTATTTGTCACAACTTGCCAAAACTAGCAATGTTACACAGTGTAGTATCCTCATTAGGATATGGAAATAGTTGAATGAATGAATTTGTTATATTGGAAGCCACCTAGAGGATTATACATTGTTCAAGGATAAGCTGTTGGCAGGTACAACTGCCCTATGTGCACTAGGAATTCTCCTGTGCTTATATCCTGGGGGTAGTATTAAAAATCACATTTAATCAAATTGAAAAATTGCAAGTAGGGATTAATGGGAATTCATACCAGCCCTTAGCTATTAAAACGATAAATCTGTCTAATATGTTACAATCATTGAGTGCTGCCATATGCAGAAATCTTGAAACTATGTCAATTATCATCTATTACATGTGCATATATAAATGTAAGCTTATTTCAATGTTAATGCAATTTTTTTGCGATTTCACCTTTATTGGATAAAATTGTCAGCTGATTCGGTCGCATACATGCATGCGTCATTTCCTGTGAGATAAAAAAAGGAAATGTAGGTTAAGTAAAAGCGAGCAATAGAAAGAAAGGGCATTACAGAGAATTTAAATATTCTGTATTTATTTGAAATTCCTATATTATGCATTGAGTAGTTAAGCATGAATTATTGAATTATCTAATATTGATGTTTATTATTTTATACATTCCAAATTTCTAAAACGTTCCAAATTGTTGAAACCTCAAAATGATCAACCAAAATTCAATATCTTGTTTTTTAAAAAAATTATGCTAACTTAAATTTATCAACCAATTCTGATAACATCATATTGAATGTCGATAAAATATTCTGGACATCTTGCATAATATTGAACCGATTTGATCAGCATTAGATGTATCTACTATTTGATCAACCAAAATTCAGTATACGAAAATACGGCCGGTATTGTTATTTTTTGTTTTTCTCTAAATGAGGTTCTCACATCTCAAACATTCCACTTATAATATGTTTAATGCAGGTGTTTAATAAAACAACGAAAGCATTGAAAACGCGAACTCACAACACATGTTAAATAATGAATGTCATGTAAATCAATTTTCTGGAGTAAAATGCATCCGTTATAGTAAGCGAGTCCCAGCGGGGTTTCTGATGAAATTTAAATGTTAATTAAATAAATTAGTTACCATCGCCCAAGTCTACGTATGGGCAACCACGAAGTGTCCATGAATTTGCCAATTATAGATCTCTGTAATCAAATTAGCCCAGTAATTGGACGCTCTATGTAGTGATGAAATTTCATATTTGTGTGGTCGAATGTACAGTGCGTGCAGTGATAAGTATTTTTTTCTAAAATAATTTTAAGATCAATTTACATAAGATATTAATGAAATAACATGGTGTCTGTAAGAAGCTTATCAAAAATCTGAAAAATTATGCCTGCTTTACTTTACATGATCCAATTTTTAAAAGCACTTGATTTCGTCAAAATTTTGCAGTCACAGTTTTAGACAAATTTTGCTTGATAACGGTTCACAAGGATCACACCAGGCTTAAGACCTTGTTCTAGCCTGACATTTTCTGGATTAATGATTCGAGTGGCTGATTCTTACATATAACAATTTCGGATCGATATAAAGCTCACCGAGTAGAACGTCATGTTGTACCCCCTGTAAGCATTTCTTCTCAGATCGAAGTCTGTTTGTGACCCACATAGGTGACGTCACACATGACGTCATTAAATATCAGATTAGGAAGGAATTTCAATTTATCTTATTGCTCTGAAATTTCATTGCCTACTAAATGTACACTATTTTAGAAGATCAGATGGGGCGTTTAATGAATACTAAATATTGATCACCTCAACCAATCTCATTGCATGTGTTCTCATATTGGTGGTGGATATACCAAGTCACGTGTACACAATTCGACGCTACATGCAGTACTTCTATTTATAGCTTAAATATGGAAAATCGCACAAGGCACCACGCCTTTTGTTCTTTAATTTTAATGATAAGACAAGCGTATACAGATACCTAGCAACGCCTATACATGTCTGTTTCAACCTTGCCAAAATGAATAGACAACGTCTGACTTCTGACAACTCTCGAGTAAATGATACATGTTGTATGATGCAGTTCACACCTGCCAAATATAATTTACTAGCAACTAATTATGTTTGATTAGTTAGTTATTAGCAATTCCATAAGACTAGCTGTTTGCCTTGTAGCAGAAATTATATTTAGTTGCACATACTGACACACCAAAATAAAACGTAAAGACTAATAAAAATCCTTAGCAACATCGCATTACCTGATTTTATCACTCACTTTTAATAATTTTACTAGAATATTAAATTAATTTACTAAAGTGCACTACTGAAAAGTGCTTTTTAGGAAATTATGAATTAAATGACAAAAAATATGACATCATAAAGTTTCATGTATACAATTTTATTAGCTATATCTGCACAAATTTGCACAAGCTGATTATAACACCTCACATCTGCATACTAATTTTTTTGGAATATTACATCTGTTTAACCATACATTTTACAATTTGGAATAGAAATTATCGGTAAAAATATAAACACAGAAATAGGGGATGAACAATCATTGAATAACTGATATACATCCGAGATCAACCATGTTTTATGTTATTTGTTTCAATGTTATAAATCAAGTTTCTATTTGTTCGATATTCAACCAATTTCTAAAAACGTTTGTCTAACAAACATAGTTTACACCTGGATAATTTACAAAAATCAATAACTATCAATATTCACACCGAACAATGGGGGGATTAATTCCCGGGGCTCTGGGCTATGCCATTTGTGTCATGTTCATGGATTTAAGGTAACCCTCGTGAAATAAACGAGACTCTAAAATAGTTCCCCGTCATTTATTAATTGGATCAATCAATGATAGTCACCTGGGTGGGGTCCTTCCACAAACTCCCTTATACCATTCACGTGTAGGTGCCCTTCACACGAAACCCCTCGCAGTTTCCATGACTACCCTTCGTGTTTGAAATCGCAGCCTGAAGCTTGGCGACTATCCAATGGATTTGCACTTAGAAATGGGCTGATGGAAAACGCAATAATTAATAGGGAAGTTAGTGTGGTCATTTCGAGAAAGCCATGTTTAGCAAACACCATAAAATTGACAAGTAATTCCATGCACTGTGGCTTATTTTACTTATAATTTTATTTTCGCAACTATTGAACTATCAATCTATTAACAAGCTGACCTTTCCACTTTTCCAGGTTTTTCAATAATGTGTTGGGAATGTAATTCGGAATACGACAGAAGATGTAGCGATCCGTTTAAAAACCACACGTTTGCGATGACAGACTGTAGTCAACGGTTTCTTGCTCATTATCCTAATTTAACATCCTCTGTCTGCAGGAAAATCGTTCAAAAAAGTAGGTTTACCTTTGTTTCGTAGGGAAACATAATTTATATTCTATAAAAAAGTAATCACATATAAGTCTGGTTGACCTTTAAAATCAAAAGCTGACTAAGATAGAATCCAAAACTTTAATTCGAGTTATAGGAAAAAATCAAGGTAAAGTTTGTTAAATCCTACACTAACCTATTAAATATAACAGTAACTAATCATTGCTTTTGAAACTTTACAGCTTTTATTTTTCAGTTTGCTTTGATTAAAGTTTTCAATTCAAGCATTGCACATATTCATAGAAAATTGAAATTATTTCTAACTTTTGACTATGCAAAGCAAGATTACCTTTGTTAAAGTTGTAATTTTCTGATAACTAGTAGATTTAAGAAAATCATTTGATTCAATAAAATAAAACAATATGCTGATTCTAGATTCCAATGATCAGGGGATTTGTAGACGCCATTAGGCAATCGGTATATTTCGAAACTTTCATTTCTTTCCACCTTTCAATTATATGTGGACTAATTGGTAGCGTGCCAAACAAAATACATTTGATGTCTGCCAGATGAAATAATGTTTACTTAACAGAATCGCCATTTGCTATTGTTTACACCGCCGTACATTAACCCCAAAATCACTTAAATTATTCATAGATTTTATCATATTTTATGTTCATTTTATGAGGGTTGGATTTGTTTAAAAGTGTGCTATGTAGGCTAAGTTGATTTGTTGTGCATAAACATAACGCACCCTTCAATACAGGAAGTGAACAAATTAATGGAAAATTAAAAAGAAATGTAGAGATAGATTGTGAAATAATCTCGTTTGCCAGTCAGTGCATTAATGAGAACTGAGGAACAGTACTTACAATAAATTAGGAAATTGTTAACCGAATATTTACGAAGAATAGCATAAAACTATATGAGATACAAACTATTCAAAACTTATACGAGTTCATCCCCAGAATCTGTATCTGTAAAAAAGTGTTTCCATCAATTTGTCCACCCTATGTATTTTCGATCAAGTGAAACTGAGCGGGTGACATTATTTAAAAAGTAGGGCTATATGTTTATAATGTAATTTGTCTTTTGTTAATGGTTTGAAAACACAACGAATATGTTTTTTTTTCTAAATTGTAAGTACTTGTAAATTTAGGTCCCGAAACTAATAATGAACTAATAGTTTAACCCGTTAAATGGTCCCAGAAGAAAATCTCCTGCACTTTATTCAAATTAACTGCACTATTTTTGCAGTAAAGTGCAGTTAATGGCCAAATTTTAAACTGCAAATCTTTTGCAATTTAACAGCAGTGATACTGCTGTAAAAGTGCAGTTCTAAATGGCAGAAAACCTGCAGTTTTTGTTTCATTAAACACCAGAGAAACTGTAGTTAATGCGCAGAAAGAAACTGAAGTTTTCCTGAATAGCTGCAATTTTATGGCATATTTTTTTCCTGCTGGGATTCCATTGATGAGGTGCTAGATAGTCAAAATGTAGTTCTACGTCAAAAGAACACTCGTGTAAAACGTGTGTTTGTTTATGCATGTAATGTAATAGTTTCTTAAGATAATTTTGTATTTAACCTTCTGTTATTATTGATTTTCAGTAAAAGGTGAAACTCGTTATATAAGAAGTTGTGGATTTATAGAAGAGGAAAAGACTGGTCGACCCTGTTTTCGAAAAGCTGGAACTTTTGACGTTCAAATTGAATTCTGCCACTGTAACAGCACTGATGGTTGCAACACTGCCACTTCCCTTTTTGGTCACGCCCTAGGAAATCTCATTTTCATATCGACCGTGATGATTGCTATTGTAAGATGGTTGCTACCTATTTCTCAAGTTTAATACTAAACTGTCCAGCCAGTATAAAACTGTGAGAAATGCCATCTATTAAGAGTCGATTGAACACACACACACATGGGTGTATGCTAAATGCAACCAGCTGAAAATTATTAACAATGTAAATAGAAGATGATTTTTATGGTTCATATTTTTAGGTTTTAAACACCATCCTTTCGGATAAGCCACATAACACACACCCCCAAACTTTATTAATTTTCTATCCAATTTTTTTTTACAGACTTGTATTTCGCTGTATATTTGTGTTTTATACCTTCGACGTTTAAACTAATGATTTACATTTCATCCCTCAATGAGCTTTAACAAGGTCATAACTTGCCTAAAAGCATGCAAACATGGTTATAAAGGGCAACAATACCGTTCACACTATGCTCTTATAACTACTGTAAGATAGATGGTCTGAACATATTTGCCTTTACAAACGTGATGTGATTGACCAATTGAAAGCCAAATGCGTGCGTATTTTCAACTTTACAGTAGTTAAAATAACGTATAGTCTAATTACCGTTAGTTCATCGACTGCCATAGACCGATACATCATAAGAACTAATTTTATAAATGGTGTCCACCCATTGGCTCAGACCAAGACCTTGACGGGGGTTATGAGCAAAGAAACGTTTTATATGCGTTACATTAAGTTATGAACATACAGTTGCACAGTGTATGAACATACACTGTACAAGTTCTACGTAATATAGTGCATGCAATACTGATGTGGAGATTTGTAGCAAGGATTTCCCATTACGATTTCTGCAAAACGTAAGCATTATAAAAAAAGACAATGCAAGAAATGTTATTATGTTAATTCAGATGAACAGTCTAATTTGAAATGGAAACTACAAGTTTGTCAAACTTATTGCCACTAATTCATCGACAGAATGTTCTATTTTGTCTGTATCAGTCTTTAGGAAAAAAACATGAGGTAACTAAAATAAATACAATACAATTTTTGCAAATTATTATAAACCTCTGATTCCATTAAATTTACCACACTCTGATTCGTCATCAACCTCAATTGGCATAATTCAAATTTTAAACTTAATTAGGATATGAAAAAACATCTTTGCTTATTTAGTACACTGTGTTCTATCAACAGGCTCAAAATTAAACAAGTAGAAGAATGGTAGAATGCTATTTGTCCACATGCTTCAGATCATGCAAACAACTTATTTTAAGTGACATGAAAGTAAATTAAATTGCACTATTTCAAACATTATTTTACTACATCTACATGTATATAAACCAAATGTATTCTTATTTGATGGTCAGTGACAGCTTGCATCAAACGTATGTGCAAAATGAAAATGATTTAACGTTTGGGTAAGATATTACAAGTAATAGGCCGATAGATTACTCAACTATACTTCTCATGAGGTCACAAAAGAATAAAAAGCCAAAGAAAATTAATATCAAATATAATCTCCACACAAAAGCAATCACACGATAATTCTAGTCATGTAGGTCAATTTCTGGTGAATATATTTTCGATTTGTGTACGACTTATAGATAATATAGAGAGCAAAGATTTAATGCCGATGTATATGTATTATGATATTTTCATTTAGAGGTGATTTCATCGCATTAACTCAACTTACAACTACTTAATTTTGCAATTCATCTAATGCAAGTTTAAATTTAATAGTAGGATAACTAATTTCAGGCTTGCAATTGACTGAGATTATTAATACCACCTAATATCAATGAAGCGCCATTTTATAACACTTCATGCGTTCCAAAAACATGGTTTGTCAAATTCAAATTATACCAAGTACAGTATGTTGTTTTGTTTTCAGGTAAAGAATGGCACAGTGCAATTAACTATAAAATGATTGAAATGAGCTGATCTAGTCAATATTTGCAGTGTTGAACAAAACTTAGGCATATCAGGCACGTGGTAATATCACCTTTGATAACTCGTGAAAATATGAGCCTCTATACCTGTAATACCATTCTCATTCTTCGAATAAAAGTCAAGGAGAAATTGTCCTTTAAAAGAGTTTATGCTTAATTGACATGATAGATTTCGGTCCAAATACAATATTCAGCACACCATTGCCAAAAACTAATTACAGTATACAGGTTAGAAACTTTATATTTATAAGATTTATTTATCGGATGTTAAATTAGAGGTTTTTATCGATTTAAAAACATCAGAAACTTAAGTTTTTCTTTTGTGTACAATTTTTTAGATTTTTAAAGTCACATAATGATTAGAAGTTTTTATAATGTAATTCGTTACTGCTGTAAATATAAACTTCGCAAGTTATAAATTAAATAAGACCACTCAGAGCTACACCGCTTTCGTAGTTTGCAATATTTTTCACAATTTGATTGTTCATATCATGTACATTTTCATTAATTTCTCTCTACATAGTATATTCAAATAAAACAAACTGGACATTCCTTAAAGACTGTTTTTGCATATAAAATTAAGAGTGAAGATAAAAGTGTTATTGTTCTTAATGTGAATTATTAAGGATAATCGTGTAACTAATTTCGGCTGGATTCTTTGTAAAACACATGTGCGACGAGTGAATAATTTAAAAGACCACACCGAATTTTGTCAAGATTCCCTTTGGTGGGAATGTATCCTGATTGTCACATTTCGGTGAAATTTAAATAGAGCGTCCTTGCACTCGGTAAATTTGCAACGACACTCACAGCCAAACAAAAAGAGATTAAATAAAAATAAAAATTGTTTAAAATACCTTGATAAATCAGCAAGGTCATTCGCTTGTCGTTTTTCACTTTGAAATAGCGTATTTTTTTAAATTAATAAACAAGTTTGAAAAATGTCCGTTATTTTACACACGCTGCCAGCAGGCGGCAGCATGAGATAGGCAAATTGTGAGTGCAAAAAATCAAATAATAATTTAAATTAAAAGAATTTACTGTTTTAAAGTGAAAAACGACAAGCGAATGACCTTGCTGATTTATCAAGCTATTT